>CM060862.1:5305064-5493064 GCA_030737845.1 Acorus calamus
GATCCCTGAATTTTCTTTCTGATCTCATACTGACTTGATCGTCAGTGGTTCATCTGCTGACGCCATACCGATGTGAGATTAGATCAACACCGATGTGTTGAAGTCACCTCACCAACAATTCATGGATCCACTTCATCTCAAGTCGGATCATCTGATTCCGGCCCGCTCGTGGAATGAAAAGTTTGACATCAACGAGACATATTTCATTATAGTGAGTAGCGAGGGCTACCGAGTACATAATTGAGACAGCAAAAACTACAAAAGTTATTATACCAGGTGATTGGGATGATACGGGGTTAGGTTACCGACAAGACATATGCCTGATTTTTCTATATTTCGGGCAACAGAGCAAACTCCTGTACCGTAAATAGCGATACATTTGACGTTTCTCAGTAGAGATTCCATCCCCGGTTAAACTAGCCAAACCCGTGCCAAACAAACACACACACGCACACCCAAACAGAGACCATTTCATCTGTTCCAAAGCGGAAGCTCCTCTCCTTCCGGTGGCGACTCGATCGAATTCGAGAGAGAGAGAGAGAGGGACCTGGATCTTTGAATGGGTCGGAGCGGCGGAGGCGGAGGAAGACCGTGGGTTCAGTCGAGCAACAGCAGGTGGAGGTACCTCAACCCGTCGTACTACCTCAATCGCCCGAAACGACTGGCTCTCCTCCTCATCGCCTTCGTCGTCGTCACCTTCGTCGTCTGGGACCGCCAGACCGCCTCCACCGCGGATCACCTCCATCAGGTGAAGTCAAATCCCGACCTTTTTTCCCCAAGATTTGCATCGATTGGTTATCTTTACATGATTCGTTGCGAGATCTGTAGATTTTATAGGTTGGTGTGGTTTTTTTGGGGGATCGGTGTATAATTCTTATGACATTATTGTTTTTTGAAGTTCAAGCTGATTTGAGAAGTAGATTAGATTTGGAATGAGTTTGTGCTGCTGGAGCACCCGTGTAAATGGCGCTTCGAATCCTTCATTTGTGTGGCCATTTCTTTTATTCTTCCCGTGGAATATGTTAGAATTTGATTATTGAGGAATGAAGAATTCTCTTTCTAGATAGAGTTACCAGACTGGTCTGATCTCAATTTTGAGTGAAAGGTTAGCCAATTCGCTATTCTCAATGTGTATTTAGGTGTTCTTTTGCCTCATTTGGTTTGGGAATGGGAATTACTATTCTAGTAGGACAGGAATAGGGTACTGTATCATTTTGGTTAATTGTGTATAATAACCTGAGTATTAATTCGTGTATTCTACATGGGTATGTGAAAGGATTTCATGGATGAATACTTACTTAAAGTTATTCAAGCCCTCCCCTGGAATTTGTCTGGTACTTCTGGGGTATCAAGAATGGGAATGTTTTTTTTATTCTGTTCATTTTGTGCAAACAGATAGAATAAAGGGTTTTTTTTCCTTGTTCCTGTTATTGTTCGAGGCTTATTCCCGTATCAGAAGGGGTTGAGGCATGCTTATCTAGCACTATGACCTAACACTATATCCCCAACCATATCAAATGGAACTTTTCATTTATCTTTTTTGAATTAGAATCATTGGTGGCACGGTCAGGAGTGGGTCCAAACTTATTACACTCTCGTGGTGCCATTTTGCATGCTTTCTGACCTGATATCAAGTCAGCTCAAGTGTATATAATACTATGGAATCTGTAATTCTTTCTGAATTCACTAGTTTGATCCAGAAACAGTTGGATGAAAAATTCATTACCTCAACCCATAACAAGGGTAAAGTCCTTAGATTAATAGGACAAAGTCCTGGGTTCGAGTCATTAGAGCAGCCTTTTATCCTCTCAATACCTTAATTTATGTGAGACTGCTCTGGATGATGGCCTTTCACCCTCTGTAACATAAACACTGAGTTTCCATGTTTTAGAGCCATACTCCATGTAGCATATCGACATCATTTCTGAGTCCGACATGAATGTCTGACATCACTGATTATATCTTCCAAGATGTAATGTGCAACAACATTACGTTTATATACTACTGTTTTTTTTCCTTCTTTTTTTAAAAAAAACAGAAGCTGGGAGTAACTTCGCCTTAGTTTTTTTAATCAGCACGCTGAGACTCCAAATGAGATAGTTGTCAAATAGAGATCCTCTTCCAAAAAAAATGAAGAAATATAAGAAGAGCCCTAAGGGGACTGAATATGACACTATAAAGGCCAATGTGTCAGGCTGATTCATACTATGGCTGATGTTATGTAGACGTTCCTTGGTTTTCATTCATCCTCTATTAATCTTTCACACTGTGCGTGATACACTTATTGCAGCACCAGTGCTTTATCATTTTGGCTGATGTTATGCCTTGTATATCCTTATCTGATCTACTCAACATCACTGAAGTTTTCCAGGATTATATATATATATATATATATTTTTTAAAAGAGCCAACATCTCCAAATTCCATTGAAGAGATGGTAAAATTACATGGTATCAAAATTAGAGGGGAAGATGTAGGGCAAGAAAAGAATAAAATTGAGGACATCTGGAATGTCCTTACATCTCTTACAGATTGGGCCTCACTTCACAATAAAGTGCCCCCCCACCCAGGACAATAGTCTTTTAGGAAGCTCAACATAGGTGTCCCTCCTTTCAAAAAGTTTTGCATTTCCTTGTGGGCCAAATGTCCCAACAGACTTCATGTGGGATCATGGTATGCAAGTTCTTTTTGCTCAAGTCTCCATTCTTCTTTTTAACTGTAAACTCCACAAAGGCTTTTCAATCGTCTCATTCTAAAGGGCTTTTCCCGTGCATCTCTGACCTTTTCCTAAACTAATTTGCTGAAAGTGAGAAACAGATGCTTAGATATCTCAATCCGTTCCCCACAAAAGTCACAGCATTGGGGGTTCTCCATATCCCATACAGCTCTTTTGAGTTTTGTAAGGATTTTGTTAAATATCAAATCCCACATAAAGGTGTGAACCTTCAAAGGGAAGTACTTTAAGAAATTTCTTTCTGTAATCTTTTGTCGGACTCGCCAAGCCTTGGAGATGTCACCCATCTAGCAGGGGATATTTCCTCATAGAAGGAAATGACAAAGGATTCCAAATCAGCTTTCCTTTTTCATACTACAGTATAATCTGATGTTGGGTTAATGATAACCTCCTGAAGGAGTCTTAGGCTCTTAGCAAAGCTGCAGCCTTCTCCATATTCTCCTCCTTTGAGAGGTCTCTCTATTGGCACCGGATCACCAATCCCTCCATAATTTGAAAGGCATTTGCAATCCTGCCATAGGTGCAAGCAATCATTGATATCATCCTCGACCAAGTAAATATATGTAAATTTACTGGAGATTTGGAAAGAGGTTTACTTTTGACTTCCCTCTCGAAATGAGGGAGTAGTTTGTTGTGAGACAGAGAACATATATGTCTGCTTTTTCTCCTTTCTCCACAATTTTCGAGTAGAATGCTTGCTTCTGGATATTCCAGTTATTCATGGAAAATATGTTTTGATTGCTTCTTCAAAGCACCAGGTTACCATCCAAAATTGGAGAGGGTTTCACTTAACCTCCTGAAGAGTTGGAGAAATTTTGGGGCTATTAAAGTGATTCCATTCTAGCAAGTGTGGTTTTGTTTGCAAGAGCCCTTCAGTAACCATAATATTGTATCTTTGCCACTACTGTTCTTGTTGGCTATCTATATTCAGCAACTGTTTTCTGCAGATTTATTTTCATGTCTGACTGAAAGCTCTTTGTCCCGAACACCCTTTCCAAAGGAAAATTTTTGGGTTTGTTCCAACTTCCAGTTTCGAAGTTTTTATTTATTTATTTATTTTTAATTTTTAATGAAGTGTCAGGGTTCAGGAGTATCTCTCTTGTAATGTTGTCATCCTCGTGCATTGAGGCTTAAGGGTATGCTATGCCAGGAATCTCTATTTGAAAAAAATATATTCCAACTTACATGCATGAAGAAGATACATTTGTTTTTTATTCTAATGTGCGATGAGTTTAATGGTTTTATTTACATATATTGGGGGAAAACTGTGTGGAATCTTGAGCTACTACTTCAAGCTTCATCCGTGAGTAATAGATCTTGCTCAGGTGGCTGACCTGAGCATTCAGATGGGTGGTGGGATTAATGCATTTGACGTTTAACTGTTAGATTAATTTGCATGGAACTGCTCACTTATATGACTGTCATTTGGTCTATTAGTTATTTTTTTATTATAAGAAACTACAACCACAAGAAATGTTTAATTTTATTATATTTTCCAGGAGACAAATGCAAGGGTTCAAGAAGCAGCCCATGAAGAGTTAAATTATACTGGAGAGTTGTTGAGTGCTACGTCTTTTAGACAGTTGGTCGATCAGATGCTTCTGGCCAAAGCATATGTGATCATTGCCAAGGAATATGACAACCTCAAACTTGCATGGGAATTTAGCTCTCACATCAGGACTTGCCAACGCCTTCTGTCAAAGGCAGCCGTCAGAGGGCAATCCATCACAGAAGTGGAGGCGCGACCACTAGTTAGTGGATTAGCCTCCCTGATCAACAAAGCCCAAGACGCTCACTATGACATTGCAACCAAGTTAGTCACACTGAGAAATCATGCACAGGCCCTCGAAGAACGTGCAGTTGCAGCAACTGTCCAGAGTGTGTATCTCGCAAGAGTAGCTTCTGGTGCAGTACCAAAGAATCAATATTGCCTAACCGTTAGACTGATGGTTGATTGGTTCAATAAACCTGCCCTGAAGCAACAAGTGGATGACTTGAGGAACTCTCCTCGCCTCGTGGACAACAGCCTTTACCATTTCTGCATTTTCTCAGAAAATGTGCTGGCATCTTCGGCTGTCGTGAACTCTACCGTCTCCAATGCTGACCACCCACAGCAGCTTGTCTTCCACATAATAACAAGCGAGTCCAATTACCATGCAATGCAAGTTTGGTTTCTCTCAAATGACTTCAAGGGATCCACGATCGAGGTGCAGAAGTTGGAGGACTTTCACTGGATGAATTCGTCATACTTTCCAGTCCGAAACTCTGAGAATGAAAGTGACTCAAAGTTTTCAAATCCAAAATATATTCCCTTGCTCGATCACTTGAAATTTTATATCCCTGATATCCACCCATCATTGGAAAAGGTAATATATTTAGATGAGGATGTTATAGTCCAGAAAGACCTGACCCCACTATTCTCCTTGGACTTGCATGGGAATGTGAATGGGGCAGTGGAGACCTGTCTTGAAGGATTCCACCGGTACCACAGGTATCTTAATTTCTCTAACCCCATCATCAGCTCACAATTCGACCCACAGGCCTGTGGGTGGGCATTTGGGATGAATGTCTTTGATCTGATAGCATGGAAAAAAGCGAATGTCACCTCAAGATATCGTTACTGGATGGAGCAGAACATCGATCAAACACTCTGGAAGAAGGAGACCTTGCCAGTAGGTCTTCTCACATTCAATGGGCTCACAGAGCCACTTGATCGGAGGTGGCATGTATTGGGGTTAGGGCATGACCTGGGCCTGGATGACCGTCTGATTGAGAGTGCAGCTGTCCTGCACTATGATGGGTATATGAAGCCGTGGCTCGAGCTGGCCTATGAGAGGTACAAGCCTCAATGGGATAGGTATGTAAATCTGAGGCACCCATATCTTATTCGTTGTAATTCTATGGAGGCAAAATGATTTTATTTCCTCTCATACATTTTTATAAACTTAAGTTAATTCTTTATTTTGGAATAGGAAGTCTACATATGCAAAAAAACAAAAATGCTTAGGTTGCATAGTTACAATTGTGGGGATTCATTCATTTTTAAAAGTCAAAATATATGCTTCGCCGAACATGAATAGGTTATTGTAGGTTGATGGCCAATTTTTCGTAGATTTCTGCATTCAGTGAATATGCTGCACTAGTTTTGATGCCAGGAATCTTTATAAAGCAAGGAATCCACTCAAATGGGTGCAATTGCTTTCTGTTCAACAATGCAGTGGGCATTAATTTTGAGGTATCTTGAGCTCCTGCTACTAGGTTCATGCCAAAGGAATAGATAGCTCATAGCACCACTTCCTTGAGTTCTCAATTAACTAATTCCTCTGCCAACTTTTGGTATTCTATGATTTAGACAGGTCATTTGTTCTCTTAACCCTTTTTTTGTGATGAGGAACCTAACAAGTTGGGTAAATCCCGGGTGCACAAAATAGCTTATGGACCCTATGTACCAGGTCCTGCCCTGGGGATTCGATATTGAACCTGTGGGAGTAAAGTAATGTATTTGTCCGAAAATTTATCCCGTGTGGGCTCATTAACTTGTAGATATTGATTCTGGAAAACTTGAGTGGCATTTTTTGGCACCAACACTATGCTATGGACGTTCAAAAGTTTTGAAGATCAGTGAAGTTTCTTTCACCCAACTTATCTAGAGTTCTTTCTTTCCATTGTTAGGACAATTGTTCTTTCATTGTGTAAATGTACCGGGGCATTAGATAATGAGCTCATCAAAAGAAAATTGTGTGGATATTGATTGTAGAAAAACATTGAAAAAAGAAGAGATTTTCAATCAATTGTAGAGATGAAGCATGGATGTGTCTCCAAAAGTCTCATTTCAACCTTCTCATTAGGGGTAAACTATATGCTATCCTTGCCTTCTCAAGGAATGTTGGTTGCTTTTATGGAACCCATGCTTTTTAGATGAACGTTGATACACTCAGTTTGTTTCCCCTGTACATGATAACGCAAATGCATTGATTGAACATTTGTGGAAAAAACATATTAATGAATCGATATAATGTTTTATTTTAAGTTCAATGTATTAATCCAATGTATCTCAATTTCAATGTGTATTTAGTTAATGTTTGAAAATCATTGTGTGAATAATTTTAAATTATGAAGTTTTTAAAATTTTAATTGCATGGCTTACTATAATGTCATGTAATACATATAAAATTAATTCATATGAAATAATTAATTAAAATGAATGCGTAATAACTTAATCAATAATTCAATATTAGACTCATTTTGAAGGTCTCGATGAGATCTTTCTAATGATATAATATTTATAAATAAATAAGAGGTAGATTTAAACTTAACTTACAAATAGTTAATAATTAAATTTACGGTGAAGGATATAAATGGAATTTAAAAAGATTGTATGCATTGGGGGAGGGTATTTAGGGGTTTTAAATAAAATGAATAGTGAAATGGAGTCGTCTGCATTTCACCCATTCGAGCTGCATATTTGCAGCTCAACCCCCTCCATCTCTAAATTGGAGCTACAAATGCAGCTCAGTTGGAGCCTCCCCGGGATGCATTATAGAGATATGCATCCCGGTTGGAGATGCTCTTATGTTTGGGTCATCTTTCCATCCATCCATCATCTGTTAACCTTATCTTTTTTCTTTCACTTTTACCTAGTGTTCAGAAAGGTGGGATGCGGTTTATGTGTGGATGGGTACCACATAGAGTATATGCGGTGTACAGGAGTATATGTGATTCTGTCATTTTTTATTAATAAAAATATAATTTTATTATGATAACCGTGGTGCCTATAATTCAATGAAAAAGCATAAATTAGATATATAAACCTATTTAATTATAAGTATTTAAAAGACATAAACCATCTATAAAGTATAAACAGTGTAAACATAATTAACACAAACATAAATTAAATAAAAAAACAGTGTTTACATGATATTTAAATATAACTAATTAATAAACAATTAAACATGAAACATTTGTCACTTTCACATTAATATATTATAAAAAATGAGTCTATGTGAAACTTTCAAGTATATTATATATAAAGTATATATCCATGTGTCTTTTTCACACTATTAACATATTATAAAAAAAATATAAAGCCTATACCGTGTGTGTGAATTTAAAACAAGATCGATAGACATATTATGTGTCAGTGTGTGAGAGACTGAGTTTTAAACAAATATAAACCCATGTGAGAGTGAGAGTGAGAGTTTAAAACAAGATGACAGACAGATTGTGAGAGAGAGAGAGAGAACCGAGAGAGATCACATTAGATCACATGATGAAAAGTGTAAGGGCAGCGTGAGTGTTTTGGTGAGCCCCCGTTAGTCACCTCATATCATCTCACATGATTATAGAACATAGGTGCGTAGATACTTCAATTTTAACCATAAAAAAATTACTTTAATTAATATTTAAAAATGACCACATTTAAAACTAAAAAAGAAACACCATTAGAAAGAAATATGAAGGAGAAACCCTAGCCCTAAAACACTTAGAAAAATTCAAGGGGTAGAAAATATGGTGATTATTTTAAAATAACCGCCCCTCCTTGGATGGCTAGATTGAACTAGCTGTTCCCCCCAAACCGCTTCCCATGTATAAGACATTAAGTTAGCATTTAATGCTGATGATTGCGGTTGTTTCTTACATTTAGCTGCCTCTTCTTTGACGGCTTACTCTTAGTAATCACCCCAAGCCATCGCTTGTCAGAGATTAGACATTTGGCATGTAATCATGTGGGCAGATCCTTAGAAGTAGCCGCCCCTCCATTGACGGCTAGAACCAACTAGCCCCCCTCACCTGGACATTTGTCAGAAACACAAAGATCTAATGAAGGTCAAATCAAGCACCATATTATCAAATTTGATCAATTGTTCAATGGATACTCTCTTGCTCCATTTTTATTATAAATAGAGGGTATTCAACACTTCTTCAACTCATCAACCATTCAAAATCCACACTTGCAATCACACATCCACCAATCATCCATACCCACACTCTTGAGGGCGAGAGAGAGAGAGAGAGAGAGAGAGAGAGAGAGAGTCTTATTTTGAGAGAAAGAAAGTCATTCCAATCAAATTCCACTCTCCACAAACCCTCCCCAAAACCCTGGTTAAATCTAGTTTAACCTTAGCCAAAGTCTAAACTGATTCCTACCTAGGTTCTGCCCAAATTGAGCCAAGTTGCAGGCGGCTAACACAACTTAGTCATCCCCCATCAGGCGGCTAACCCTAACTAGCCGGTCCCTCCCCACTTTTTAAAACCCTAACTAGACTGGCCGTGTCTCGAAGCGGAGAATCCACAATCTACCCCCACGAGGCGATTAACAACACCACCAACTTTTCCTGCTTTTAAAAAAAGCAGGTGACGATCACATCAACCCCATAATCCTCCTGATGAGCTGTCACGTGACTCAGCAAGGAAACCAAATCCACCCCCTCCTCTTTCAAGTGGTGATTTGACCGAGGCCGTGAGGCGCATCGGATCTGAACTCTCAGAAAACCCCCACACATGCCGAGCCCCAAAAACCATTACCGACAAGGTGGAGGCTTCCTATTGGTGTCCACAGATAACCTCTGTGATGTTCTCATAGAGGTTCCAAACCCCTCTATGTATATCTGAAGGGGAAATAAATTATGGAAGTGGTTATGATACTTGTGTTAGGGAAATAAGGTTTCACAACTTTCTTTATTTTTTTTTTCTTGCAAAGCCTTGAATAACATTGCCCCTCTGATAGATCTAATGAAAAAAAAGAAAAAAAAGAAAAAGAAAAACAAAAACTGATATGTGGTTGTGTGGTTGTGACTTTTTTCATATATAACATTATGTAAAAAGAAAGATGATTTAAATTGGGGGTGTATAAATTAAATAGATTTAAATTGATCTTTTACTTCATAATCCATTTAAAATGGATCTTTTACATCACAATCAATCCGAGAGTGTACTTAAATATTTGAGTGACAAATAAAATCACACATTACATAGGCTCCACCCACAAACCTCATTAGATATCAATATATTAGTGGTTTTTTGGTTGACTTTTACAAAAGAATAAAAAAGTAAAATACAAAACTACTCCCGTTTAAAACACATTTGCACGCCAAAATCCTCTTTTTCCGTTTATGGTTCTATTTTGATTACAAATACTTAGACATCTTATGTATCTAATCTATTCCAAAACATATGAGTTTCACTTCTATTCCTATAGACATTAGAGGTGACTATAGATTACACATACTTAAACGCTTCAAGTGACTAACCCTTTCCGAGTGTCTTTAGTATTCATTTATAAATAGATCTTCAAATGTTAATCCATTTAAAAGGGTGTGCTCAGCAAACAGGGGGGGTGCAAATAGCCACACCCTAAACCCTGCTCTTCCACCTCTCCAAAGCCACTGAGAAACCCAAAAATGGCTACCGCTCTGAAAAAACCAAAGTTCAAATCGATCTTCACTGATCCATAAATACAGAGAGAGAGAGAGAGATGAAGCCCCCTTCGCAGGGGCTCTGTTACCTATCACTGAAGCTCCGCATCTGCTTCTTCAAGAGACCTTTCTCTTCCAAATCCTCCCCTCCTTCATCTCACCCTCCTCTCTCCGCTTTCTTCGCCCCCCTCCGCCGCCCTCCGCCCTCCGAATCCCTCCCCGACTTCCCCGGCCGACGCTTCCCCGCCGGCCGCCACCGTCTATGGCCTTCCGTCAATGCCAGGATCTCCAGAATCGCCCACGAAATCCTTTCACTCTCATCGGAGCCCGACATCTCCGACGTCTCCACCATCCTCGAATCGAGATCCGTCGCTTCGCTGCTCCGCGAGTTCCCCGACGGATCGGCGTCCCTCGAACTGATGTTCCACCTGAGATCCAGGCCTCTCCTCGCTCTCGAGGTAAACACATTAGGGTTTCACCTTTTACAATCCCCATATGTGTATCTCACAAAATTTTCCTTTAAAGGTTTTTAATTGGAGGAGGGAACAATTGGGGGAGGCGTCCGAGGAGGAGCATGCGAAAGCGATCACCCTCGCCGGGCGCGTGGGCGACCTCAATCGTGCGGCTGAGATCTTCCTTTCGGGGTGCGCGAACGGGGTGAAGTCGTCTTCCATGTACAATGCTCTGATGGGCGCGTACATGTACAATGGCGAGTCCAAGAAGGCGTTGTCGGTGTATGAGGATCTGAGGGTGGACGAAGACTGCGGAGGCCCCACGATCGCATCCTACAACATCCTCATCTCTGTCTTCAGCCGTCTGATGCTTGTGGACCACATGGAGGCCGTGGTTCAGTCCATCAGGGAAGCGGGCCTATCACTGAGCCGCATTACTTACAATGTCCTCATCAGGGGCTACATCACGGCGTGGATGTGGGAGGAGATGGAGAGGACCTTTAATGCCATGGGCGAGGCGGGCATCAGGCCTGACCTCCAGACGCACCTCCTGATGCTCCGTGGATACGCCCACTCTGGGAATATTGAAAAGATGGAGATGACTTATAGGCTTGTGAAGAAACACGTCGATGTGAATGATATTCATTTGATACGGACAATGATATGCAGTTACTGCAAGAGTGTGGACCCTGAGAAGATTAGGAAGATTGAGGCGTTGATGGCGCTGATACCCAAAGAGGATTATAGGCCCTGGCTGAATGTTCTGCTGATACGGGTTTATGCACAGGAGGGCTTGATGGAGGGGATGGAGGAGTTGATACAAGAGGCGTTGGATCATAATACAGTGGTCGTGGCGATGGGTGTTATGCGGGCTATCGTTTCAGGGTACTACCATAATGACGCGGTGGACCGGCTTGCTGCATTCACGAGACAGGCGGAGGCGGCCAGGTGGAGGATGTGCCGGTCGCTCTACCACTGCCAGATGGTGATGTATGCTGTGCAAGACCGGTTTGAGGATATGCATGGGGTGCTTATGCAAATGGATGGGTTGAATCTCTGGCGTGTCAAACGGACGTATGTCATCATGTACAAGGCGTATATGAAGGCTGGGATGAAGTGGCATGTGGAGAGGGTGATTGGAACGTTGTGGAAGCTTGGGCATGATGTTCCTCAAGATGCACCTCTTTTATGTGAATCTTGATGGGCATGATGAATCATGGGTGTTCAAAACATTTGCTCACCAATGGAATTCCACAGTCGATGGTTCTTCATTACCGCTTGTACAACTCATTCAAGGTAGGGTTTTTTTGTTCCTTGTACCCGATTTCTGGATCCATTAAGTCAATTTATTGGTGCTTCTTTACTCATTGGTGTGCTTTTTTGTCAATCAATTTTTATTGTTCAATCAGAAATCGGTACATCTTTGGAATCACTATGCATATTTAATTTTTGTATACTTGAATTACTAATCCCTTTTTTTGGGGGGTGGTGTGGAATTAGACATGATGGTTTGCCCATTTTCCATGAAAAATACCACTTTTTGACATTTTTAAAACATTTTCTAAATGTGTCAACTGTCAACTCAATCACATTCCCGTAAAAACTGAATCATTTTTTGTGAGGCAAGGTAGGATCTTCGTTATAACTTATAAGTAAATGGTGCCCCCCCTCAAAAAAGAGAGGAGATGATGGATCCCTTAACAAAGATAAAATTAAAGAAAATTCATATAGAGGGAGGGTGTTGCAGCACCCCCTACTAAAAATATATATGAACAACATATTTATATCATCGTGTTCCCTCTTTCCAATTTAGTTTACATAGTCAGGGTATATGGCTGGCACACAATAAGATCTTTCAAAGGAAATAAATAAATGATGAGAACATTGGGCAATGATAGTGTCATACTCTGGGCTTTGGTTATGGGTTTTCTTGGCAAAAGATTTTCTACAATCATAGGCTAGGCATCAATTGGAAAGGGCAGTATTTCTTTTTCTTTTGGGCCTTAGAGTTTGTTTTTAATGTAAGCTTGTTGGGGCCTTTTCCTTTCTTAGTCTTGTTATGTTTTTCCTTCCTTTTGTTCACTTTTTTGTTGGAGATCCCTAGCCTCTTTTTTTTTTGGTTAAGGGGAATCATTTTTTTATAACATGAATGCTCCAATCTTCTTTTCTAAAAAAAAGAAAGAAAAGAAAAAAAAACTATAGGTGTTGAAAGCTGGAAGAGCTTAATCAAGTATCAAGTATTATATATAAAGAACTTGAACTCTTAATTGATGCCTTAATTCAAATGCAAGGGGGAATGGGTACCTATAGGCCCCTAGTGAGGTTAGAAACCTCGAAATCCTCTCATTTATGATGGTAAGCATGCTTGACTAGGCATTGGTTAGATTTTGGTCTAACCCTTCCCAACAGTTGAAATAAAATTCAATCAATCGTACTTAATCACCTAGCTGAAAAAACCCTTGCTCAGTTAGGATTAGATTTTAAATTTTAAATATTTAGATTTGAATAAGTTCATTAGGATTTGAATTTTTAGAATTTGTTTTAGAATTTTTGTTAAGATTCTGTTATCCAATTGTGGCCAATAAATAGAGGTGCCACCTTCATTGTAAAACACAGAATTCAAAATTTAAATTTTTTTTTTTCCTTGTGGATTCAAGGACTCCTTGTGGACTCAAGGATTTATCCGAGAAGAAGAGATGATCTTCTTCTCCCTTGTGGATTTAAGGGTCTTCTTATGAGAGGAAAGCGTTGATTTTCGCTTCAGTTAGTATCAAAGCCTCGACTGACCTTAGATTGACCATAGTCGCATCTTCATTAACATGGATTCCATACTCGTTGCGGTCAAAGCCGTCTCTATTATATCCAGGTAACTAATATCTCATTAATTCCTTCCTCACCCATTCATCCAAACCAACCAAGAATTTTTTTTTCTTCAAAAAAAGGACTTCACTTCCCCGTGTGACCACCAACCCCTCAAACCCATTTGGCCAAACCCCTCTAATCCTCTCTCCTCTCCGTGGAATTTTTTTAAATCCCCCCCGCCCCTCTTATTTAAAAAAAAAAAAAATCAAATTACCTAATGTGCAACCATAAAAAAAATTCTAACCAACCTATCTATTCCCATTTGATCCCATATTCACCTTATTTTCAGAAACTTAAAAATAAAAAAACCCACACATAATACCCCTCCTCACCTCATTTGATCCCCATATTCACCTTATTTTTAGGAAAACACACACACACACACCCGTGCCCTCACCACAACCCCACACGTACCCAACAACCCCTTCCCCCCAAATCAGCGCCCCCACCCCAAAAAAAAAAAAAAAACCGCTCCCCATTATGCATGGCGGGTAATCTCTCGGCGACGATGATCATAAGGGAGCGACTTTTACAAGAGTAAATTTTGTTGAATTTCAACGAGAAACCAAACATATGCTACATGAGATCAAAGCAACTCTTTCCAAGCTAACAAAGGGATCACATCAAAATCAAAATCAGTAATACAACGACAGCGGTGCTCATGTTAGTTCTGATCGTGATTACATCATCCTCCCACCGCCTAGACAGTCTGCCTACGATGAAGACAATGTGATCGAGAATTATCAAGGTGCAAGAAAGACTCGTGCTTGTGAGATCCATGATTCAATGGTCTTCTTCATCCTGAAGATATCCTGATTGGTTGGTTGGTTGATGTCGAGCGATTCAACTACCTAAATATTCCAGAAGAAAGAAAAGTGAAATTGGTGGAATATGAGCTGAAAGGAAGAGTCTCTACTTGGTTGGATTAACTACAAATCTTTCGTACGTGATAGAGAATAGCACCTGCGCGATCGTGGATGAAGATGAAACATTTATTGATGGCGAGATTCCTCCCGTTGGATTACGAACAACCACAAGGATTGAATTACACCTCGACAGAAGCCTTCAGTGGTACCGCAGAAGTCAATGGTACATACAGTGTCCAAAAGCTCTTTGGACTCCTCTCAAAAGCAATCCATGTCCAACCCGGCTGCTGTTTCTTTGGATATAAATATGATTAATGAAACAAGCAAAGTGACGGGAGTGATTCCTATTGAATGTCAGATGAATCAATGGCTAACTCTTATGATCGATCAATGGCAGAGGAGAGCTATACTTGTGATCAACCATCTCACCATTTCACTCAATTTTCCATGAATGTGGTTGAACCCAAAGCTGATGATGATAGAAATGAGGGACATGGAAATGATGTTCCATCAACCTTTGATCCCGAAGAGGTGACTCAAGAAGATGAAGGAGATATTATTTCACATTCTTTGGTGGTGATCCCACAAAAGAAGGAAGGCTTGTAGAGTGACAATGTGTTCAATGCGTAATTCATCATCAACGAAGTGACTGCAATTTTCTCTTGGACGACGACAATATGAAACCATTGTTTCTAGCATAATGATGAGGAAGCTTGGGCTACAAACGGGAATACACTCAACTCTCTACGAGGTTGATTGGATCGAGAAGAAATATGAAAATATAAAAGGACGTCACATAAGAAGTGCAAAAATAAAATTTTCAATGAAGTAGACTTGGTCCAGATTTTTTTCATGCAATGAAATATCTCCAATTGGCATATTTGATTACATCAAATATCAACCTCAGATGGCTCAAGTTCCTTTTCTTTTGAACTCGAGGACGAGTTCTTTTCATGTAGGGGAAAACTAATGTAGGATAGATTATGCCAATAATCACCTTGCTCGGTTAGGATTATATTTTAAATTTTAAATATTTAAATTTGAATAAGTTTGTTAGGATCTTTTGAATTTTTAGAATTTGTTTTAGAGTTTTTAAGATAAGATTTTGTTATCCAATTGTGGCCTATAGATAGAGGTGCCACCTTCATTGTAAAACACAGAATTAAAAGTAATAAAATTTGTTTTATTTGATTTTTCCTTGTGGATTGAAGGACTCCTTGTGGACTCAAGGAATTAATAAAAATTGTTTTATTTTATTTTTTTCCTTGTAGATTCAAGGATTCCTTGTGGACTCAAGGATTTATCCCAAAAGAAGAGGTGATCTTCTTCTCCCTCATGGATTCAATGGTCTTCTCCTGAGAGAAAAATGTCAATTTTCTTCTTTCCCGCCACCGCCACGTCATCTACAGTCTTCACATTTCTCTTGCGCAAATATCTCAAAAAATCTTTGTGTGGAGTTCATTTCTTGAAATTCAAAATTTATTTGATATGTTCTTCATGTGCCCAATTGTTAGAAACTTGGAATGCATTCTCTGTCATCCTAGCTTCGGCAGACGATTAATATGCATTCTAATTGTCTAGTCTTTGGTTGGATCCCTTACGAACTGGGTGTCGACTATTAGAATGTATTGTCAGGTCTTCCTTGTTTTCTTCCAAATGTATCCTCCTTCCCTATTTTGGAAGTGTTTATCCTCAAACTTGGAATATGTTCTACCAAGAGGGGAGTCATGATGTCTATGGTTTGTGCGAGTAGTTGAGGAGTAGTCGACTCCTTGGGCACCATCGTGAAGTTCTTGCGAGAGATGAAGAGTAAAATGATGGCCTTTGAACACAAAAGAGTATGTGTTATCATGCCCTTCATACATACCTTGCAATCATACTGTCATGGACACATGGCTCACATTCATGGGGGCAATACCACAAAAGCATTCATCCTTGTAAGCACTGATGGAGAAAGGGATGTGACACCATTTGATCATGTGTACCTTAGCTCCTTTCTTGAACCATGCTAGGGAATATGGTAGGGGGTGTGGTTCAGTGCATAGCTTCAACATGGTCACGACATTATGTTCTCACAGCTTCTAGAGTCCACGATCCTTTTGCACACCTTGTTGTTGACAATGCAAGCTATGCAGAATAGGGTATTTTGGAGCCATGTATGGTCTCCTCCTGCAGGGTGAGGAATTCGGGTCATCAAATTTTTTCCCTTGATTACCATAGAGGTTCTGGTTTTCTGGTAGATCATCGAAGATAGGCTCAAGGGAGCATCATTTGAGAGACCTTTTTAAAGGAGAGCCTTCCAGAGATTTCCACATTTGTGTGACATACAAAGGAACAATGTCATTTTTTCCGCACTTCCAGTATACTCCTAGCACTCATGTGGTAGAGCAGGTTGAGGATGAATCGGAGTGGGATTTGTAGAGAGTCCAATGGTGGATAGTTTTGTACCTGTTGACGTGATTTGTTGGTGCCAATAATTGCTTCCTTGGTTTTTTTTCTGTGAGAGCTTACTTAGAAGCTTGCAAGACAGTCCAGAACTCTGTGAGACTTGGCGCGCTTTTCATCTGGGGTTATGGTTCACGGATGGAGGACATTAGGAATTCCTTGGTCTCCTAGAGGTCGATCGATGCTACCAGTCGATCAAATTTTCCAGTACACCCCCATCTTTGATCTTTTCTTGAGATTTTGCAAGGACGAAATAGATGGCAAAAAGTTGTAATGGAAGAAAGAAAAAATTTAACATCTCGCCTTCAAGTTGTTCCATGTGGGGATGGAACTCCAAATTTCCTCTAGTGGCTTATTAGGCTGCACAAAGCCAACCCCAGTTTTTACGTGCAAAATCATGGTGTTTCATATGCAACGATTCATTTTGTTGTGTTTTATCGTGATCATCATCCTTAAAATGGTTATCATGATTTTATCCATGGCACATTTCAAGTTATATTAGTTATATCAACATTCTCAATTTAGGTCAAGTTATTGGTTTGCTTGCTTCATGGCATATGATTCTTTTTGTTTTTTGAGAAGATATAGGATCTTTTATAGATTAAAAAGCCCCAGAACAAAAGGAGACGAAGGATCTCCAAACAAACAAAGAAGTACAATATAATTCTTTTTTTTTTAAGCAAAAAAGGTGTATGCTCATATTATACTCTTATTTTTCATGCTTTATTGTACATTTCCAAGATGGGTAAACCCGAAATTGTGGTGACTGTTGGTGAGTGGTGACCCTCTTGGACCTGACATGTCCATGGTATTTGAACTGTTCAGTTGGGAGGAAAATTGGCCTTGTCCCTATCAATTGGCCTTCTAGGAATTTGACACTTTCAACATGAGGACATTAAACTTAACAGATATTGTAAATTTGTAATTGAGGAGTAGGATTTTGTTGATCCATTGCTTGTTCTACAGTAGATGCCTCTTCTACTGGCTACCCGGCTCGGTGTTTTCTCTTTCTTTTCTTGGCTCGCTATTTCTGGACAGTGTTTTTTTTTTTTTTTGGGGGGGGGGGGGGTGATAGATACAAGGAACGAGGCCTGCCTATATGCTCCACGGCCTAATCCAAATGAATAGAGTGAAAGTTAAACAGATAGAAATAGAGGAAAAATAATTTCACCAGCTCTGACTGACTGATTCTTCAAATGAATCAATGCCACGCACGTAAACCGGACATTTCATTAGCAATAATGGAAAATGACACATCAGCATGATTTGGATTTTTCAAGTCTGTCAGCTATAATCTAGTGCCTTCCCTGCTCCTTTCCTATTTGGTAAAGCATGTTGATTTTGAATGAAATGACTGCCGGTAAATGATGATTTTAACTTTGATAGAATTAATTTTTTAGCATCACTCGTTTCCTAATATTACAGATATTGTGCACAATATATTTGGTGTCCATCAACATGGAATCTCCAAAAAATTGACATATGTTCCTTCCTAGTCATGCTCAATAGGACTTGCATATCTCAGTTCCATAGCATATATTCAATTATTATTATTATTATTATTATTATTATTTAGTTGATCTGTTCTCTGTCCTGAAATCATTTCTCCACCACGATTTTTGTCCACGTGTTCATAGTTAGAACCTGGTGACAAAACAAATCTACAACTCTGATTTGATGGAGAATTCTTCTGGATCAGCAACTTATTTGCACAATCTTCTCTATCATCTGCTGAATTACAGATGGAATTTGATGTGAATGTTGTTCTGTCAGAAGAAAATTCTTCTCCACAAAGGATGCAGAGGTACATGCTTTCAGCTTTTCCTTTCTTGTGTTTTGAGGTCATTTGTATACTTGTATGAATAAAATATTTAAACTCCTTAGCTAGTCTTCAATTAACCATCATATTGTTTGAGTTATGTGATCTCATTTTAACTGTTTCTGGCTCAACTTCACAGGGCTGCACCAAAGAGACATGAAGTCTGACGCATATTTATTGATTTTTCCCAATTGTTGGATGTTTTACAATGCAATAAAAGAAATTGTGGCATTAGATTGTTTCAGATTGAGATATATAATGGTGCAAAGTTTTTACATGGCTATTGATGATCACTACATCCCAATTTTAATTATGCTGATTAGTACATATTTCTAAAGGACAGGTGCTGTACTAGTTGATAATGCTGGCCAATGTAAAACCTCCCAAAACCTATGAAATAAATTGTGAAATTCATCTTATCTGTCGTATGACAGGATTTATCAAGAACTAATTTGTCTATATTGTTGAACATATATGATAATCTAAACTTTTAAACATTTTCCTCACCAATCATTTGTTCTGTAATATAATCTTGTGTGTTATGGATGCAGGAAAGATGAGATTGTGCAGGGAAAATGGAAGGGGCGCTGTTATTTCCACCCACACAGTTCTTCAACCCACCCCTTTCAAAAAAATAAAAATATGGTTTTTTTAAGAGGTGAACACACCATGATTCATTCGATTTTGTAAAGTCATCCATTATGTCACATGTCGACATCACAGAGTCAAACTGGTCATAGAGACGTAAGATCCTCTGTGTGACCCATTCGACTTTGTGTAGTAGTCAGTTATATACTCATCGACATCATAGAGTCGAACATGTCACATAAACCTAAGACCCTCATGTGACCCATTTGACTCGGTGAAGTTGTCAATTATGCAGTGTTTTAAAACCCAACTTCATCTGCCTGATTGAACTAGTTAAACATTCACCCGCTTTGAATTCTGGTTCGGTTTACCCATATAACCCGATGATATAAAAAATTGATAAAACTCAATCAACACACCAATTGAACTAATAGTTTTTGTGAACCGGTTGCGGGTTGATTATATCGAATGATTATTTATTCATAGAAATTGTGATTAATCACTTGTTAAAATATGAAATGTAATATAAAGTTTATATTTTATATACTAAAATCATATTATAATATTAAGTAAAGCTTTTATGCAAAGTTTTTTTAAAATATTATATATTTTTATTTAGTAATAATAATTAAAAAAAATATTATATATTATAATTATGTCACGGTTCAAATTCGGTTGACCCAACAGTTGTATCAGTGACCCTTGACTCGTTCAAGAGATATTCAAACACTACATCAAGTGATATGCCTTTCATGATACTGAATAACGTAACATTGTTTAAAACACAAAGTCGAATAGGTCGTAGAGAGAGCCTTAGATCTCTGTGATCAGTTCAATTATGTGATGTCGACTTGTGAAATAATGAACAACTTCACAAAGTTGAATAGGTCATAGAGAAGACATTAAGTTTATGTGACCTGTTTGACTATGTGATGTCGAACAGAGTACATAATTGGGATACTTGATAGGGAATCAATAAGGATTATCAATCGGCTAATGCAACTTGGTATAAATTATCATGACCCGAAAGTTACAAACATATAATAGTGGGGGGGGGGGGGGGTGGTCACAAAATATAGATAATTCCACTAATGATTCCTAAAATAAAAGGGAGAAAGACTTTTCTGGATGTGGGTATTTTTTTAATGAATTTGGCTAAAGAGTCGGAATCATCTAATCAAAACAAAGAGATAAACTTCCAATCTTGGAAGGACATACAAAAATAATCATAATAAAATATGACCTTCCATGCTAGATAAAATTGAAAAGGTCCTTTGTCACCTTCATGATAAATTGGGTTTGTTTTGATCTATAAATTGCATGTCAAACTAGATAATGATTTACATCATTGATAAGCCAAATCATGAAGGTGCAGATAATTACCCATTTCACCTATGAACATGTTATCTATACTTTCTAAAAATGGGTCACAAAGGATACATTACATATGATTCAATTTCGAAAAATGGCCTATAATCTGATATATAAAATGAGAATCATGGAATGCCAAGAGAACGAGAGGCTATCCAATGTTTGCTTGAATGAGTACATAGTCAACTCAAGACCCACATATCCTTTACAACATGTTGCATACATGACCAATGTATTTAATTATAAACATAATTTTTTTGAAGTCCAAACAAACCTAATATAGCCATAATTTCATCCATAAAATTGTTCACCTCATGATGTTCCTTTTTAAGCAGATTCTACTTTGAGATAGTAGACTGGAAGATTTTACAGCTGAAGAGGTCATTATTCTGCCAACAGACCTCAAAACTTTCACTCTTAAGTTTGATCGAGTTTACAATGGAATTGTTAGAAAATAGCATACATAACTACCATTTGTTCCGCCAATAGTTTGCTATATAACATATCAAGTTACCAACTATTTATTCTTCCATTCAATTACAGACCAAAAAAATGTTATAAACTGTGTGGGAAGCCGATGACATAGTAACCAAACATATGTCAGACTTAACATTACAAAATAGGTAACTTGTTAATGGGCTTCAGGTGCACGTTATACATATGCACCCTTCACTTCAGAGTTTCATTTTCGCATGATTTTACATATGTTCTTACCAAACATCCTTCACGTTATAAATAGGTAAAACATTGCACAAGGGAGTTTTACATCAACAAAATTATCAGGAAATAAACAGCATACCTCTCATGATCGCACTAACCATGTTTTACATAGGTAAAGATAAAATGTTATACAAACAAGGGAGTTTTGCATTCAGAAAATTATCAGTCGTTCTTACCTGATGAAATTCAGCAGCATCTTAGGTTGATAAGCACCATCAAATAACAGTTCCTTTAACCTTCATATAATGCAAAGAAATTAAGAAACTAACATTATTTTATTTGGAGTTAACATACAGTTATTGGCACCTCAAAATCAACAGCAAAAGTCCCTTCTCTACATAGAAACCAGAATGCAACTCCGAAGACCAAGCTAATTCAAATGGAGGCTAAGTGGCCAACAGAAAAAAAAATGTGGTTCTGTTTTACTTATTTGGTCATTATAAGCTTTTTATCATGGAAAACAAACGTTACAATTTAGCGCATATATTGAATGACCAAAAAGAATGACTGCTTTGGTGTGAAAAAAAAATAACAATTTGTACCTGAAAATTCTTAGAAATTATCTTACATGTGAAATCCATGAATAGTTTCAATTCTAACTGATAGACAAATCTTCATTAGGTGGAGCTCAAATCGGTATTCCCAGGGGTGAAAGGCTGACAACCTGCATAGCTTGAAAGTTGCCCCGATCCGCTACTGCTCATAGATTTCTCAATATCCTCAATTCCTGCAATTAATGAAATCGGGCGGTCGGGGATCACTGGGACTGCCATGGTTCCTCCAATCTCAAGCATCTTCACAATATGATCCATCGTGGGCCTGGCATGCACCTGGGGGTGTGAAGCCAACACGCCAACAAGTACATACTTTTCCATCACCTCCGGAGGCCCCAAATCCTCCATTCCACTTTCAATGACGTCCAATGCCTTCTCGTTCCTCACCAAATCCCAAGCCCACTCAGCCACCAGTGAGCCGGGAGTCGGAGCCCCACCACCACTGCTAGAGATCGCTTTCTTCCCACTTAAAAGCTCAAGCAAAACCACTCCAAAGCTATAGACATCGCTCTTCTCCGTCAATTGCCCGTACAAAGCATACTCAGGTGCGACATATCCAAGCGTCCCCGCAACCCTCGTGCTCAAATGGGAAACACCCTCCGGCGCAAACTTCGCGAGACCAAAATCCGCCACCTTGGGCTCAAAATTCTCATCCAAAAGTATGTTTGAAGCCTTGATGTCGCGGTGTATGATCGCGGGCCTCGCCCCATAGTGCAAATAAGCCAAGCCCCTCGCCGTCCCAATCGCGATCCTTTGTCGTATCGGCCAACTAAGCTTCTTAGCATCATCCAAACCTCCAAACAAATGGTCGTGGAGACTACCGTTCTTCACCAAGTCACAAACAATGATCCGCTGGTGCCCCTCCAACGGCGTAGTGGCGGTACAATACCCTCTCAAGGTCACAAGGTTCACGTGACGGACGCTAGCAATCACCTCCACCTCGTGCACGAATGCCTCATCCCCGAGGCAGCGCAATTCTTGAATCGCTTAAGCGCGACCTCCGAGCCGTCAGGGAGAAGACCTCGGTAGACATTCCCATACCCTCCCCACCCAATGATGTTATCCCTCGAAAAATTCCTCGTAATCGACTTGATCTCCTCGAAAGTGAATTTCACAAAATTGGTGCTGACCCCAACCACCGCGGCGGCCTCCGTCGCCGGCCCACCCGAATTCACAAACTTCCTCTTCCTCTTTTTCTTCTTCCGACCCAACAAGAACCAAAACCCTAGAACCAGAGCAACCACGAAAACCAAAACCCCCAAAACGACTCCGGCGATCCAACCATTATTACTACCACTACTACTAGAATTATGAAAAGAAGAAGAATTGGGGGGTGGGTTGAGGAGGAACAAACAGAGGGCGGTGCCGGGATCGGACGGTCCGAATCGATTGACGGCGGCGGCGGCGTAGATGGACGGATAGGAAGCGCAGTCAGAGACGTTGCCGATCTCAGGCCCGGGGAGGTAGGCCGCCTTGAGGCGCGAGAGGCCGGTGGTGCAAGAGGCGCAGGGGGAGTTGTTGGCGAGGGAGCCGTTGCAGAGCCTGGCGACGTCGGCGATGGAGGAGGAGGGGACGATCGATTCAAAATCGGATCTTGAGGTGATGTTCATGCAGCCCTGGGAGATCCAGAGGGGGTGGAAGCGCAGAGGGAGGTGACGTTGAAGCGAAGGAGGGAGGAGAAGGTGGACCAGCAGGGGGTGGAGGTGTTGGGGGGTGGGGAGAAGAGGGAGGTGCGGAGGAGGTAGTCGGAGAGGAGGAGATGGAGTGCTTGGAGGGCGAATTGGCAGGGTTTTGAGGGGTCTTGGGAGGGTGGGGAGGAGAGGAAGGTGCTGATGTAGGGTTGGATGGTTGTGAAGTTGAGGGGGCATTGGGGGAAGTCTGCGGCGGAGGTTTGGGAGGGCAGAAGATAAAGAAGAAGAACTACAACAATGGTGGTGTGGATTTTCATTTGAGTGAGAGGAGATTTGGTTTTCGTTGGGAATTGATTTGATGTTTTGAGAGCGAGAAGAAACATGGGAGTCCGAATCTTGCTATCAGTACATTGGTATATTAATCGAATTACACAATCTCAATGTAGTTCAAACTCATAGTTTGTGATAATGATAAGACTGACTAAAATCAATCTCAACTCGATATGGACTCGAAATATGGGTCGTGAATTTTGAACGTGAGAAGGGCTGCAGGAGTTGGTGGTGAAAGTTCGATGAAAGTGCTGTACTTTGAATGTACACCTGCTCTTGGTGGAGAGAAGATTTGGGTTTTCACTTTTTTGGGTGTCGGAAACGTCAAGATAGTGACAGGTGAGGACTCAGTAAAGACGCAGCAAAATCCAATGGGGGTTAACTGGTATCCCTGGGGCTGGGGGGGGGGGGGGGGGGGGGGGGGGGGGGGTAAGAAAGGGTGGGCGGCTGGCATGGGACCCTCTTCGCCCGGACTTACACCACTATGGGTGCGTTTGATTGCGCGATTACAAAACTGATTCTGCAGGAATCTGCGATTGCAAACTTGATTCTGTAGGAAGCTCACTTTCTCAGCTTTTTGAAATCGCAGCTTTTGGACACTATTTGCCTGCAATCGCTGGGTTTAAAACTGCGATTATAAAACTGTTTGGTTACACGATTGCAAACGCAGCTTCCTGCAATCTCAATCGCAGCGCAATCGCGCAACCAAACGCACCCTATATGTCTGTATCGCATGCAGTGGTCGTGACCGTTTGTTTGCCTTTGGAGAGCCAACTAAGCCACGGCCCATGTCCGGCCCGCTGTCTGTCTCATCTCCCTACCTTTTGATTATTATTTTTTTGTCTGAAAGGACATTGATGCACCCCACTTGTATGTCATTTGGGTAGTGAAACAGGGGGAAAATAAGAGATAATATAAAAGGAACAAATCTAAAAAACTGTTGAGAGGTTTTTTTCCCCATCGCTTGCTTCCAGAGCCCCACCCAAAAAAAATTTGGTGGAAAGAAAGAAAAGGGCAAAGAAAGAGAGAGTGGAGAAGGTGACAGCAGTAGTGAGGACGGATGTGAGGACCATGATTGCTATCATCGAAAACATGTTTGTCCTTGGTGCTCATGACTCGTGAGGAAGCCAAGGTTGAGGCCCTCGTGGAAGGGCATGGTAGAAGAGGCAGATGAGTAGGGTGCCTACGATGAAGATGGCATGGGTAAGGTACCAGGCAGTGTGGGGGTTGGTGATGACAGTAACTATGATGTGGAAGCCGCTGATGGCGAAGAAGAGGGAACGAATGATGCTAGAGACGAAGTCCCCATGCTTCTCAATGAGGATAATGCCTTCCTCCACCGTCGCCTACCCCCGCCACCTTCCACCACCGTCCGCCTGTGCCGCCGCCACTCCCTTCTCCTCTCTCTCTCTCTCTCTGTCTCCCCCCCCCCCCTTTCTCTCTTCCTCCGATTTTGTTTTTTATCCCATCCTACCACCCAAATTTTCTTTAGGTGGGGGGCTTAATGTTGGAGGTGGTGGGGATAGACCCTTTCCAAAGTTGTTTGTTTAAAAGAAATAGATAAGTATAGCTATATTAGAATGTGTAGAATAAGATGATATTTGTATTTTAAGTTATTTTTAAAATTGTATTATTTTACACAATTTATTTCACTGGTATAAAAAGATCGCATGTATCAAATCAACTGTCATCACCTCTTATAAATCAAATGGTTCAATGTTTACCTTTTATAAAATCATTATCCACATTTTATTGTCATTTTATCTACAAATTATACATAGTTAATCAAACAACAAAAACATTATTATTACATTTTCCAATAAAAATAATTAAAAACACAAAAACAAAAAATCACTTGTTCCACTAGTATAGTTATTTATTCCTAGAATAATTATAAACTCCTAAATAGTTTATGTCATTATCTAAATGACACCTACAATTCAGAGGCGGTCTTCCAACCACTTATATATTGTCTTATTACAATATATGAAATATGACATTTTTATTTTTCAAAAAAAATATGTAATTGATTTACTCGGGTATATATTTTAATTTTTTTTTATGAAATGTATTTTACTAGGTGAATATATATTTTAAAAAAATTAAAATTATTGGAAACTACAGAAGGAGCTGCACACAAAGTCAAATGTATCATTTTCATTTTCAAAATGTAAAAATATTTTTTATTTAACTTTTGATAATTGACTTTTTTTTTCAAAAGCCATTGAAGCAGTGATACAGTTCTAAAGTAAAAACACAACTCACTGTTGGTATTTAGATAAACTTGGACCTGCATGGGGCTAGAACAAACTTTGACCAAAAGCCCATTGGAACCAGATCAACAGAATTGTGTCTTTACGCCCAATAGGTATTGAAACCAGGTATTGAAACCAGTTGGTGCCTTGGTGGCACTCTAGGTGCAGTACTGTTTAATTTCTCTTCACTCAAGTCATATGAGATAATCGAAGTATAAACAAGTAAACTAAATTTATCTATGAAGAATGACAATCATATATGCTCATACTAATAGAATGCATATATTTTTTTTATCTTTCATAATAAAGTACATAATGAAATATTGAAATATATCATAAACTAGGTGATCCATACACTATGTTAGTAACGTGAAAACTGTAAAATTAAAATACAAAACGAATCGAGTGTATGAGCGCATTAGAATGTGAGCGTTGTTACACGCAATAAGTTAGAACAACCCTACGAATAGTCCATATACCTTGATAGTCATTCATTCATGTATATACTTCAATTATTTTTTTTATATTTATTGGATTCATTCAATTTTTTTATGAATATATATATATCATATTTATTAATTTTAAAAAAAAAGATATCCTTGGATTGCATGCGGATTATCCTAACATTTTTTGTGGGATACACTACGAAACGTCCAAATCCATGAGGACTGAAGAAAGGGACCCCATGATAAACAAATAGGTGGTGTGGTTGAAACGTAGCATTCTCTTGTGGCCATTGCGTCTGAACTAACTCATCCAAAACATACAAAAATACACGTTACTTGTACGCAATGCGTATTGGACCAAGCCTTTTTTGTTTATGGTATAAGCTATGGAATTAGCAGTTTTTTATATCTAATTATGTATATACTGTTGGAAAAGAAATGAATGGAACCGAAAATGATATAGACTTCGAGGCGCGTAGCGAATACGTTTTCTTTAAGCGATATTTGCTCCCACTTCAAAACGAAGTTGCTGTAGGGATTCTCTGCAAACTCACTCCCGGATACAACGAAGCCTTGTTAGACTTGCGGTCAGCAAAATGAAAATCTAAGAGTGACTCTCTTTGGATGATGTGTTTATGGTAGATAGGGATTTCAAGTCTAACAAGTTATTTTGGATTGGATGAGTTAAGTTTCGAGGAGGAAGAAGAATATGTCTTTCTGCAGATTCGATCCCACCTTGTAAAGACCGTATAAAACTGTTTTCAACAATTATCACAATTGTTCCCAATAGTTGGGGACAGTTATAACTGCCTAGCAGTTAAATTCAATTTTCGAATTTAATCTTAACTGCTTGATCTTATCATCAATCAACGGCTCTTGATTGATCTCACAGATCCAACGGTGATCTTTAATTAATCGAATTTACACACATAATGCATCACACAAAATGTTTAAAAATAATGCAAAAAATTAATGCACTATTAAAATATTATTAGAATTTAATGCGATTGACGCGAATGTGTTAAGAATAAAATTATGCACATGCACGCACACATGCGGTGTACGTGCAAGCCCCATGTGCACTTGTACTTGCTACACATTAACAATATGTGTGTTTTGTCCTCCCTTATATACTACTCCAATCTAAACATTTTAACCAATGTGAGGCTATTTGAAAACTCTCTTTACAAAAACTCAAAGTTACAATACAAAGTAAATAAATAAAACTACATAAAATATAATTTTATTAAATCACATTCAACATATACATCATTGAATTTTTGTATATTTTATATAAACGAGTCTATATCATTCATTTAATTAAGTATATATATGATCTTTTATAAAAATTAAATATACTGATTAGATTAAATATATTGGTTTTCAAAAAATCAAAATGGATTGGAGACTATAAAACGTACTATACATAAAATTAATTTTCCGTTTGAAACATTGGCAAATGTTTTTGAATAAGTAGTTTTTTTTAGTAAATATATAATCTAGTTGTTTTATTTTGTTTTATGTTTGGGTGCTATTATACATAGACAATATTGTTATACATGTGAGTATGTGACCACTGACCTGTTTCATATCTCAAAAGTGACATCTTTTGTTAAATATGTAATTTTTTACTTTTCTATAAATGAATCTTATACCCCCTTTTGTATAACGGAATAAGGTGGTATAAGGGCGGTATAAGGGTGGTATAAGAATGGATAGAAAAAATAGTTGTTTGTTTGAAGGGTATAACTTAGTATTACTAAGCCAGTTTAAACGAGTATAAGAGAGTATAACAATTCTAAGCAACCCCTAGGATAAGCTATACTCACCTTATCTATTCTCATGGGCCCACATGTTAAATCAACTTTTTACATATCATCACATCAAATCACCTATCAACACCTCTTATACATCAATGGGCCCACATGTCAAATCAACTTTTTTACACTTTATTTATATTTT
Source organism: Acorus calamus (assembly GCA_030737845.1). Taxonomy (NCBI): domain Eukaryota; kingdom Viridiplantae; phylum Streptophyta; class Magnoliopsida; order Acorales; family Acoraceae; genus Acorus; species Acorus calamus. Next base: position 5,333,515 of record CM060862.1, read on the forward strand.
ATTCTTTATCAAACAAACAATTTAACCTTTATTCTTACGTTTTCCAATGAGAATAAAAAAAATACAAACAAACATAAAATCTTTTATTCTTGTAGATTTGTTATCTATACCGACATAGTTATCTATCCAGAATAACTCAATTCCGCTATCCAAACGGGGGGATAGAGTTTATTGAAACATATATTTTATTTTTATAAAAATACATGTTTTATTGCATGGAATGTATTATGTATCATGTATACTTTAAAAAAAATTAAAGAATGTAGGATTGCACACGCGTGATTGCAAGCGAGGGTGTATGCATGCAGTTTATTAATTGGGAGGCATTTGGATTCATCAGCATCTTTGTCTATACCAAAAAATATATTTTTGAGAAATCGTATGACTATAATTGTTAGGCCTATTCCATGTATAACTTAATATTAGTCAATGGATGTAGGGTAAGACTTGTAAGTTTAATTTGACAAGGGCTTAATGTTTTGATGATAAATTATTCTAATTTTAATAATTTCTCTATAATTTATCTCAATTATTTTTTATATCAAACGAAATTAGTTGTCATCCCCCTTATTTATCCTCACAAATATCCTTTATTCCACCACGTATCATATTGTCAAACTAGCTCATAAAAAGTTTTGTTAGGTCATTTATTCCATAGAAAGGTTGTTGCTATTTTTTTTTTTGCCCCCTTTTAACGTTTTCTAAATAGAAAATTTTACATAACAGAGTATTTCATGATAACTATTTATAGTTGCATGACCCAGCCATAATTGAAATTCAGTTGCCAAGCATGCCCTAAAAGTGGTTTTAGGTTGCCATACTCATTAATACAGCTTAACAGCCCATGGGTTAATCTGTCTCAGACTTGCATACATAATATTTGGAACCAATTTTGGCAAGCAACATTATCCTAGAATAGCTTCAAATGTGCAATTAAAACATTGGGATTTTTAAATTCATGCGGGTTAAACTCAGCTCCTATAATGGTATTGTTTTATTAGCTTTTCAATCGTTGTTTTTTTTTTATCTAATAGTGCGTTTGGATTGGTGGTTGGAATATCTATATTATGAAAATCTACCAAAAAAAATGAGCATTTCAAAAGCATACTTTCATCAGCTTTTAAACGTAGAGAAAAAGACATAGACACCGCACAAAATCAGGTTTGGGAAGTAGAAGCTGAATACTCATTTATATTCGTATCTACATTTCTATTGCTTTTTCACCACGGAATCCACACAAACATGGATCCAAACGTAGTTTAAAAAAACAAGAGGGTGGTTTGAGAAGCTAATTGTTAAAAATATGTTTAATTCACGTCTGAGAATCTTTCATTTTTCAAAAAATGTGTTGATGGCCCAAATTGATCAATTTGGTGGCCTAAATAGGTTATAAACCAATCATAATAGGAATATCATTTTGTCACGTCACAATTGATAAATCACTAAATTAGCTAATCTTTGTTGTTAATTGATATATTATTTTATAGAAAAAACTCTCAAAAAGAACAAAACGTTTATATGAAATCAGACGTTTAGAAAACTTTGGTTTCATAAAATTGATTGTTTTATATCAATTTTGCATATTGATTTTACGAAACTATATTGATTGTTTTATTAGAACTAAACCATTGGTCTGACCTCGCCTTATCATCACCTCTCACTAGGTCTTTTGGACTCTTGCTCTGACCCAACCCCGCCTGACCACTTCATAATAGACACCTATTAAAATATACAATAAATATATATATATATATATTCTTTACAGAGAAGTGGTGCTAACCGATTTTTTCAGACATTTTTAGGGATTTTTTTTTACACAGACAATTGTTATCAATTCAACCCATTGAGAACTACGAATAGAGATGCCCAACTTCACTTTCAATGTCAATTTTATTCTTCAAGATATTTATTTATTTATTTATTTAAAAAGTAAATGAATGGATTTTCTCACATATAAGTGATACTAGTGAGATGTACACGCTTCGCACGTAATTGTATTTTATGTAACTGGCTAAACTATGATAGTTATCTCAATTGTATCCAGTAAAAATAAATAAAATTTATTCATCTTTATTTATTAAAAAATATAATTATACTCTATTTTATGCCTGAATAAAGTATCAGTAATGAGTGTGTTTATAACTTTAATCCAGTTTTTACATGTAACCTAATTCATATTGTTTGTCCCTGGATCTATGCCAAATCTTCTATAAGAAAACCAGAATTTTTTTTTCCGTGAAATATGTGATTCAAACATGGTTCACTATTCAGAGAAAAATCTTTGTTTTTTACAATTGAAAAACAATATAATAAAAGGCTTGTAACTGCATAATTTTATGGTTCATTATTTATTTGTAGTCTATTATATTTTAATATACAAATAATCAATGTAAAATGTTTTTATGACATGAAGTTCTTTTTTTTAACATTATAATTAAAAGATATACATGATATTTGGTACAGTCCTAAATACAACCCCAAATGCACTTATCATGTATATGCTTTAATTTTTTTTAAATAATAAACATTGTTTTATTTCGAATTTAATATACTCAATTTTAAAATTGTAGAAAGAAGACAATTTTATTGAGAAAATATAATAATTTTTTATAAAATGAACAGTATAATGTAGATACTATTGAAGGAAGGTAGAGTTCAATTACCTATTTTTATTGGGGGCAGATACACCCACCACCCTTATTATCAAACCCACATCCTTTCTGCACCCACCACCTGAGAATTTGATGTTGCCCAAACCCACCACCTAATAAATACATATGTTGGAACACCATACCCACCACCCCCACATCTTTTACAAATCTCTCTCTCTCCCTTCTCCCCTTCCTCTTTCAGTGCCCTCTCTCCCTCACATGATCTCCACCTTGCCGATGCTTCCCGCCGCACGATCTCCACCGCGTCAACACTCCCCATCGCACGATCTCCACCGCATCGACTCCCCGTCGCACGATCTAAGTTAGGTTTTTTGAGATAAATGTAGGTTTTTTTTTATAGAAATATGTGATTTTTGGGATAAATGTAGAGTTATGAGTTGTTTTAGGTGAATAATTGGGTAACAATGGTATAAAATCTACCAATGCTTAAAGATCATTTATTTGCATGTTTTTGGGTTGATTTAGGTTTATGTATTAATAGAAAAAACCCTCACAGACCCAGGTCTGCCATCATCAGTTCGACACAGAGAGGGTCGAACACACTGAAAACAGTCGACCATAGCTGGGTCACATCAGAATTTTTTAGTTGCATGGAAAATAAGAATTTTTTTTTTTTGGTTGGTAAATCAGAATTTTTTAGTTGCATGAAAAATCAAATTGAGTTTTGGTTGATGCTTGTCAGCTTATGGAGCTCATTTATAACCAACAAGGGGATTGTCCATTGTTGAGATCAACGGGAGAGATTCCTTAGGGAAACTCAAAATCAACTGTCTTAAAAAAATAAAATAAGAATGGGGTGAAACATAATTTTATCGTTTTAATATAAAAAAACACTTTCTCAAGCATTTTTGTGGAATGTTTTTGTATTTGAAATGTTTAAATTGATATGTGTGTATGAACAACTGACACATGAATGCTTCAAGATTGTGGGGTATATGAATTGTGTACAGATTAGATATGATGTACCTATGGAATGTCATCACTACTTGAAAAAAAAGCAAACACACCCAGTTCGACGAAGGTAGTGTCGAAAAAAATAACCCAATTCGACAGGATTGGAGTCGAACAACTAAGCATCCAGCCGACTATAGGTGGGTCGAATTCAACAGAACGTGACTAGAGGAAGTTTTGGGTTATATCGACATGGCTGGAGTCGAGCAACACACCCAGTTCGTTGTTGAACACGAAGTGGACACAATCCTTTGTATATATGACCTGAGCTTTCTATGTTCATGTGAAATAGATTTATTTTGTTTACTATTTTGAGTGTTTTGGATTGAATCACAGAAGTTTGATTAGCATTATGTGTCCTTCCATTTTTTGTTAAATTTTATTGACCCGAACCAACTTAAGAAGGATGCTTTTAAAAGGCATAAGTTAGAGAGAATATTTTTCACTCCCTTTTGAATGCACTTTTATTAGATAGAACTGTACAATACCATTCATAACCACTAAATTTTATACACTTAAGACCTTTGGGTAATCATTTTTTCTTTTATACTCATGAAAGAATACCTCCATTACTGATATTGTTCTTTAAGGAATGCTTTGTCATTATTTGTCAACACGATAAAGATTTTTCGAAGAACAATGTTTGCATGGTAACTTGAAGCCAAACAGGAGTTTTGATTGATGGTTCCACTGTCAACATGATAGCGTGTTCTCGACTGCTCCATTATCCCTGATAGCGTTTTCTCGACGACTCCACTGTCAACGTAATAGCGTTTTCTCGACGGCTCCATGTCAACCTAATAGTGTTTTCTCGACGGCTCCCCTGTCAACCAGATGACGTGAGGACAGAGCCTCTGTCCAACCCGATGATATTTGAACGACCTCTCTGTCAACCCGATGGAGTCAGCTCGACAAATAGGTGGTGGGAAATGCCATTTTATAAATTCTAGGTATTTTAGTAATATTGCATGGTGGGACTAGCAACAAGTTGGGAATAACCGCACCCATTTTTATTTGATGGTCCATTGGAGAAGATGGTAGATTTAGATATGCACAATAACAAAAGCGGAAGGGATATATAATTTTTTTATAACATTTACTAAAAATGAGTGATATTAAATTCAAAACGGGTAATGCTTACTATTTTAAAAAATTAAAATACGTGCATAGAGAATATAGACTCGTATAAATGTATAATAGTTCCAAGTTCTCACCAATATTTTTTTTTCTTCTAAAAATAGCTAAAATTGACATCAAAGCTTGTTGTTTACCAAACTTGTGTTTTAAGTGCAAATCAGGATAAACAAAACCCATCCTATCCAATCCTGTTCAAGGAACACTCATCCGTTCCCACACGGATCTCCAAAAAAATAAAAAATAAAAAATAAATTCAGGGCCTCACAAGTTTGGCGGACAAGCGGGTGACCGGGCTTCCGAGCCACGCCATCTCAAGAACCAGACACGTGGCACGTACCCTGACAAAATCCCGCAGTACCGTCTCTGGACCGTACATGAATACTGTAAAAGAAAGAAATAAAATAAATAAATAAATAAGGGTCACTTTTATTGCCCGGTCTCTGGGGAGTACTGATTCTTCCCATATAAATGTCACCTTAAAAAATACGTATTCATATATAGTATTTGAACATATAATTATGACCGTTGTATGGGACTCTGTATCCTGAGATCTTCCTTCCCTACCCACTGTTGTGGGTTTTCTTTTCTTTGTTCATGGAGGAGTTGAAACTCAAGAAAGAACCTCATTCGGATGCCTTCAATGGGTATTTCTTCTTCTTTCTTGTAAACATTTGTTTTTGTGTATGGGTTTCTGTGATTTTAGCACAGCTTGGAGTCTCTTTTTATGCGGGGGTGTTGTTGGTTTTTAGAATATAGGCTTTATTTTGTGTATTTGGACCTTTTTTTTTTGCTTCTCTTTGTTGGGTTTAATTTTTTTTGTCTTGGTTCATTTATCTATTCAGGTTTTGTTGTTTTCTTCTTCTTCTTCTTCTTCTTCTTCTTCTTAATTCTATAATGGGTTTTTAGTATTTGTGGTGAATTATCATTCTTTTATATGATACATTTTAATCTGGGTTTTGTTTATCTTCTCATGGTCTGAATTATTCTATGAATTTCCTTTTTGTGGGTTTGCATGTTATTATAGCAGATTTACTTTTTATTATTATTAAACAAAAATTTTCCTTTATTTGGAAAAAAATGTTTTCCTACTCTCATATCACTTTAGATTTCATATAAAGCTTTAGATGGACACAAAGGTTACAAAGGTTTGCAAGTGCACTTTTGGAGCTTAAGGCAAAATCAAGAGCTTTTTTTTTTAGTAAACGGACTTTCAATAATGAATGTAATTCAATGGTAAAATTATAGATAAAGTAGTTGTTAAATTGACACAATTTGGTGATCTGGATTTAAAAGTGGTTGTGAATTTGGATTTAGAAGTGAATCTTTAAACTCATATGCATATCTTGTTTTTTCAGCATAAACATTGGCAGTGATACTAAAAAGTCTGAAAGTGTGGAAAATGAAAGCAACAAAGGCATGGGGTTTCCCTCCCAAGAAAAGGAACCAGTGCCTCTGTTCTCCTCTACTGCTTCTGTCCAAGGTCAATTTCGATACTTCCTCGTTCAATTACACCAAACAATTTGACGTTATGAAACTTACAATTAAATATCACTATTCATCATAGATTTAAGATCCTTATATATAGAGAAGGAAAGAAAAATCTGCGATGAACCATCACCAAGAGGAGTTCTTGAAGACATATTGAGGAGCTCAGAGTCCGAACTCGAACCATCCAAGGCAAGCACTTCTTGTTCTGAAGATCAAGCCATCCCGGCCATCCCTTCTCAATGGAGGGACTTCTTCCGATCATGGGGACAAAAATCAATGAGACGCCTATTGACATTCCCTCCCGTAGGAGTCTCGAAGATTTCGAGGAGGAGAAGTTGTAGGGACTGTCCAGCTCCAAGGCCAAATCACAGCCCTGCATCTGCCGAGGGTGAATTCCACTTTTTCAAGCCAACATGGAAGAATTTCACGCTTAAAGAGCTCCAATTGGCAACCGACAATTTTAGCTCAGGTTCATTGTTCTTTTGTCTAATGTTTGTTATATGTACATGAATATATAATCTCAAACTGATTATTTCTTGCTTAGGATGTGAATTCTCATTTGGTGAGACCTCTCTTGGGGATTATCACTTTATAATAGTTTTTGTCGTTTCTTAGATTTTATGATTTGAAAATTTATCAAATCATTTATTGCAATGTTACTACTAATCCGTCATTTTCTCTGCAACATATGGATCTAGTAGACACTGAGGTTTCATATTTATGGTTTACCCAAATAAGCCCTCTGCTATTTATGCAGAAAACATAATTGGAAAAGGTGGTTATGGAGAAGTATTCCAGGGGTGTTTGGAAGATGGGCAGCTGGTGGCGGTAAAGAGGTTGACACGGGGGACACAGGATGATAGGACAAGTGATTTCCTGTCAGAGCTTGGAATCATAGTTCACATAAGTCATCCCAATGCCGCCAAGTTAATTGGATTTGGCATTGAAGGGGGCATGCACCTTGTTCTACAGCTATCCCCAAATGGGAGCCTAGCCTCACTACTTAATGGTATAAAAATGAATAGTTCAATGATCATGTAGAACCATATTTTCTAATGTGAATCCTCTAACTTATCCATTAAATGACGATCTGTTTCAAGGATCCAGGGAGAGATTGAACTGGGCTGTCCGGTATAAAATTGCCATAGGTACGGCCGAAGGTCTGAGATATCTTCACGAGAATTGCCAACGTCGCATCATCCATCGAGACATCAAGGCTGCTAATATATTGTTGACAGAGGACTTCGCACCCCAGGTACAATTTTTTTTTTTTAAATCCTTGTTTCACCACATCAACTCCTGGCAATGAGGGTTTTGTCAACCATACATAGTTTGGTGCTTATTATATCTTTCTTGGAAAATTAATTCTTGATGAACCACCAAGTTTTTGGATGCCTTTAATTATTTACTTATAATTTTGTGTGGAGAAATTGTGAATAGGATGATCAAAAGAAATATTTGCAATGATTTACCTTAATTCTCAATTCAGATTTGTGATTTTGGACTTGCAAAGTGGCTGCCTGACCAGTGGACTCATCACACCATGTCAAGTTTTGAGGGAACATTTGGGTCTGTTGATCTATGACTTCCAAGCTATGCAGTGTACACCTACCTTCTATCTTTGGTTTTTTATTCACAGCTATACTATCCATTTTTTTGTAATCATTGCAGCTACATGGCTCCTGAATATCTCATGCATGGCATAGTGGATGAAAAGACAGATGTCTATGCCTTTGGAGTCTTGCTGCTTGAGCTCATCACTGGTCGTCGAGCTCTAGATCCATTGCAAGAAAGCCTTGTTATTTGGGTATGTCATGCTTCACAGCTCCTCTTCCATTACAATTTCCAAGAGCTTTGTCCAACAAACATAATCTTACATACCATCTTCAGGCAAAGCCATTACTGCAGAAAAACAATTTTCGACAGTTGATTGATTCTTCTCTTGGAGATGCATACAATCACCAACAACTGAACCGAATGGTATTGACAGCATCATTGTGTGTGCAACAGTCACCTCTTCTGCGGCCTCCAATGAGTCAGGCATAAGTCATGCTTACTTATTAATTCACCTAACCAAGAAAGAAAGTAAAAAATAAAAGGATTTCATGACTGACATGTGTATCTCATTCTCTTTGCAGATTTTACAGTTCTTGAGAGGTGCAGAAGGAAACATAGCATCTCCAAAACCATGTAAAAGAATGGGGATGCAGAGGACCTACTCAGAAGAGATCTTTGATGCAGAGGAATATAACGACACGAGATACCTGAAAGATCTCCATCGACACAGAGAGATTGCTATGGATTTCTCCGAACAGTGATGTGTTATGTATGAACGAATAGACATCTTTGAATTGAAGTATTTTGTTGTATAGTCTTTATTAATCTTATACCAAAAAACTACTTGTAAAGTGAAATTATAAGAAATAGAAGAAAGAAGTTTCGAAAGGATAGTGGCATAAATTAATAACATTTCTTTGCACATCAATTGTGGAATGTTATCAATAATGTACTCATTTATGCAGGTCAATGGAATTGATTTGCATTTTCATTGTCAAAGGAAAGAAGGGCAGCAGACTAAATGCTACATCTATTATTGAGAATTGCTTTAGCCATGGAGATGTCAGAAAAATGGTGACATTGTCACTTTTATGCATATACTTTTATTTTGTTTAACTTAAAAAGATTATTAGTTTAAGAGATATAAGTCCAACTATATCAACTTTTCAATGGTTTATCTTAATTGTTCTTCTGTGAATACGTGATATCTATGACCCTTTTAGAGATGGATTTTCGAAAGAGTGTTGTATTGCACTAGTTCTGCTGATTACAATGGTTCAACAAAAATATTCATGAGATCATCATTATAATTGATTAAAAAGATATTTTAAATAGATATATCACATATTTCAAGAGAGAGGAGTTCACGGCCTCAAGAGAGGCTTGGGAAGGACCTCACGGGAGTGGGGGAACGACTTCATGGCGACTTGTCATCGGTGTCGAGAAAGTGAACAAGAGGGGTGAACGAGAAAATTAGCAGAGAGTAGAGAGAGAAAGATGTTACGATGTGTGAAGGGTGGTGAGGTTGGTGTATCTGAGAAGGTTTAAAAATTGTGAGATTGGCGTTTAATAAAATGAAAGGTGGTGAACTTCTGAAGCTGCCCTCAATGAAATGGTGAGGTTGGTGTCTCTGGGAAGGGTTTTTTTAATAAAAAGGTGGGATTGGTGTTTAATAAAATGGAAGGTGATGAACTTATGAAGGTGCCCTTGATGAAAAGGGTGGTGGGTATATACCAGCCTAAAGTGGAAATGAGTTTTCAAATATAAATTGATCATTTAAATGATGTATTTATCTTTTTCAATGTTTTCAAGGATTTATATGGTTGTTTAATTTTATATGGATGGAATATTATGAAAATATTCTGTTAAGTTGGAAGAAATTTAACTCAAGAATCAAATTGCCTTACCATATTAGTTTAGAAAGACGTGTATGTCTCATCACAAGTTTGCTAGGACTTACATGGATCTATTCGTGTTTCTAACAACTTAACCTATGTTTGGATTGGAAATAGAATGTGAGATAAACTAATATAAAGTGGAATAAAATGTTTAAGGCTCTTTCTCCCGTTTGTTTTGGGTATAAGCCCTTGGATAACCCCGGATAAAAAATTTGGTGTGTTTATTTGCCCCGGATAACCTCTGATAAAGTATGTCAAAATAAATTGGTATATGAATTCCAATCAACCCTGTAATTAAAGTTATTTTAGTTATTCCACTCAAAGAATATGTGGGTTCACTGTCAAATCAACTGTCATCGTCTTTTATAAATCACTATCAAATCAACTATAATTATTTTTTTAACCTTTTTAAATCCTTATTCATGCTTTATTAACATTTTACCCGACAACAAAACATTTATTCTTACGTTTACCAACGAGAATAATTCAAAACACAATCAAACATAGAATCAATTTATCCTTATTTATACTCACTTATGCTCGGATATATGTATACCCAAGAATAAAATATATTCCTGCTCCAAACAGGGGCATAAAAGTGGTATATGGATTTCAGCTAATACTTAAAATTAAGTTATTCAAGTTATTTAATCCAAAAGAATATGTGAGCCTATTTCAACACCTCTTATACATCAACCGTTAAATCAATTATATAATTTTTTCATATTTTATAAATTCTTATCCACACCTTATTCAAATTTTATTTAAATAATAAATTTTTTATAAAATTTTTATTATTATAAATTTTATTTATAAATTTTTTATTATTAAATAATAAATTTTTTATAGAATAACTTAAATATAACCTAACATAAAATCGTCTTAAAAAAAACTCGTAATAACTTAATTTCCAGTCCAAACGGGTAATTATAACAATAATAATAATAATATAATAAATGTCTTTTAACCTCCATCTGTCAACCCATCTTCTCTCTCGTACGACCGTCCAAATCCCAGCCAACGCGTAATCGACGGCGCAGATTCTCCCACCAACTCCACCCACTTTTTCTCTACGTCAAAATTCACTTCTTTTCGAAATTTATGTTTTGTCCTCGAAAAACTAAACCATCTTAAAAGAAATCTGAACCGTCGATTCAGCCTTACCTCGGCCACAAGGACCACGGCGTCTCCCACGGTTGCTTCCAAACAAATCAGGACCGTCGATTCGTACTTCCTCCTCAAGAAAACTGGGCCCACGTTTAAATGATTGGGTTCTGGTGATCCTTACAATACTTATTTATATTTATTTATGTATATAAAATAAAAATAAAGATAAGAAGATGCGTGATTAATCATCCAAATTTATGTATTTAAACGATATTTAACTTTATATATTTCCTTTTTGTTTTTCCTTTGATTGGATTAACACGTTTTCGTCTTCTTCTTACCCACGAAACCCATTTGCGCAGATAGATTTCTTCTTTCGGGTTCAGAACATCCGTTAATGAAAACTTTTTGAATCTTTCGTTCAAAATTCTTTTTTAGATATCCGAATTTAAAACCATAAATAGATGGTTTTTCGTTTATTATTTTGATTGCATCATTAGAGGAGGACAAATCGAACGCATCGCGATCGAGAGAGAGACTTTTTTTTTTCATTTTTTAATGGAAACATTGGAGTCAATGTCGAGCAACTGAAAGGGAAATCGAGGCGACGAAGATCGGAGAGAGAGAGACGGATTCGGATGGTATTGTCGATCGCTGGAGGTGTTTCCCGGCGATGGTGGGAGGGGGAGCGGCGGAGAGGGCTTCGGTTGGGGCTCGGTGTGCGGCGGAGGAGGGCGGTCGGTAGGTGGACGGAGGTGGAAGGGGTCGTCGGAGGAGGATGAGGAAGGGGAAAGCGGAGGAGGGGGTGGCGGCGGCGGTGGTGGGGGGAAGGGAGGGTTGATCCCGAATTCGCTGAGGATTATCTCGTCGTGTTTGAAGACGGTTTCGAGCAACGCGGGGTCCGTCGCGTCAAGCGTGCGATCGGCTGGGGCGTCGGTAGCTGCCTCGATCTCCGTGCCGGCCGAGGATGAGAAGGACCAGGTTTTTGTTGCCAACCCTCCTCTTTAGTTTTGAATTTTTGTTTGAGATTTGGTTGTTTGATTGGATCAATGAATTTGTTTTTATGTTGCTTAGTAGGAAAAAAACTGTATCCCTGTTTGCTCCTTGGTTGCATCTGATGAAAGATATGGCTTTTATGGGACTGACTGTTGCATCTGATAAAGATATGGATTTTATGAAGAAAAACCACTCTTTTGGGTAGTGTGGCTGGAATGTAAATGGAACTACGTTATTATTTTTCTTTTTGTGAGGTCAGTTGAGAATTTGACTTATCAAGCTTGCATCATGTTTGAAATACTGAAATTTTCTGATATCAGAACTTGCATTAATAAGCGGAGGATGTCCTTTCCATTTCTTTTATGTTCTAGACTACAGTGGGTTTCTGAACCAGCCCAAAACACCACTCTTACAATCTTAATACAATTACAGACCCCTCCCATTAGCTAGTTTGAAGGAGATGATTTTTAATGTGGTAATTATTGGAGAATGGAAATGATTTGGCATATTTATGGGGTGTGTGTTTCATAGTCTTCAAAGATGAATAGCCTTGTTCATGTTGCATATGTTCTGGGAATATTTTTTGTAATTTTTGTCAGAACATTTTTGAAGCAGTGAACAGATCTGTAGTAGTTGTTACTGGACTACCCACTGCAGTGAAGTGGATGAGATATAAAGAGAGAATTTTTTTTCCCTCAATTCTCTTTATCATTCCATGATTTCTACATAAAAACACAGATGAATGGATGACCACTTCAAAAATCTGTAGTAACTACTAATATTGATCTCTTAGGGTCGTAGGGGATGTTTGGGTCCTTAGAACTACTTGGAAATTTTTGTTCTGAATAAAGCTCATCTTTGTTCCTTAAATTTGTTCAACATCTTTCAATGAAAATGCTTGTTCCTGTGTTTTATGCTTTCCCAGAGATGGGAACCATCATGGGTTAAAAGCTGAATGGGTGATTACAGGAAGGGAGGTCTTTATGCTGTTGCGTGAAAGAATGTTGTATTGGTCTGTGGAGCCGGGCTGTAGTGGGACATTTCTTATATCCTTGTGATCTTCTTTGTTCCCTTCGTTTCTATATTTAACTAGTTTTAATAGAACTTTGTAGATTCCAAAAATTAATGCTAATCTTTTCAATGTGCGACTTTTATCACATGCTAGGAAATTGTTATCCATGTGAATAGTCATCATCCCTAAAAAATTTAATTGTCGTCCCTTGTCTGGCATGTTTATCCCCTTTGTAATCATATACTCTCAAAAAATAATGTATCCTCTTAACAATGGAAAAAAAGATCAAATGTGCTTCCTGTTCCCCTCACTATCAGGGGTTCCTGCTTCATTAAACACAATAAACTTGGAAATAATTTCCATTTTAAGGACAAAATATACTATCCTTTTCTTGGAGACAAAAATATCATGATTTTCCAAACAATTGAACACAATTCTATGTCTCTTAACAATAGAAAAAAAGATCAAATGTGCTTCCTTTTCCCCTCACTATCAGAGGTTCCTGCTTCATTAAACACAATAAACGTGGAATTTTTTTCCATTTTGAGGAGAAAATAAACTATGATCCCTTTTCTTGGAGACGAAAATGTCATGATTTTCCAAACAATTGAACACAACTCTATGTTACTATTTTTATCAAAATAACCTATAATACCTTTACAAAGGTATATTAATATCATCTGTTATTTTCTGTAAAGGTATTATCAGAATGATATAGAGATTAATCAGACTTCATATGACCATGCCACTCTGATAAATTTTCCTCCATTTAGAGAAGACACACCCTCAAGTTGAAGATTATCTTTCTTTGGTTGCATCTTACATGAAAAACCAAAGTGGCTGTTTTTGCTCAGTGTGAAAGATGATTAAAGAAAATGTGGGAGTACACAGGCTCTCATTTATGATAATGTCATGGGAAAATTATATACTAGAGAGAACATGTAGTGTTGAAGAGATCGACACCTTAGAACATGGTGAGGAAATTTATAATGGATATAGAAGATAGTTGGGAAGCATTTCTACCAAAGCCCCATGCTCAACCATGATAATGCACAATGCAAAAGAAGTAAGAATAATGAGGGAGAAGAAGTCAATTCTCCAGCAGTTTTTCAAGCTATCGTTCCATCATCTAATTTTCCTTTTAAGAATGTGTATAGACATATAGGAACTGCAAAATGACGAACAATAACTTCCTAATACTGATTCTTCATGGACCCTAACTTGTAAGAATAATTTAGCGCTGCTTGTCTTTAGTTCTTCAAGATGTTGAGTGGATATTGATAAGGGATAGCAATATGTGGATCTCAGATGCAAGGGATGATTTCTCTAATAAAAGATAAGGGTTGGCAGGACACCTTAATTCACAGCTCAGTACTGCTTCCAAGGTCAGAGACGTGTGGGGGGGGGGGGGGGGGGGTGGAATGCTTCAAAGAGTATCCGCAATGTGGTTTTGTACCAAGAAAGTTCTTAACTAAGGTGTGATGTAGATTAGAGAGATGAAGACAAAGCAATGAACAAGAATAGAAAAGGTCCAAAGGTTTTCAAAATCGGTCATCAACATAAAACTAAGCATCTCCAAATCGTGAACATCAAATCAATTTTTGAGGGAACAGATGGGATATTTTTTATTACTCAATGAAAAGGAGCATCCCCAAAGGAGAAACTAGGGGTCTCACCCTTACACAATAAAAAATTAGAAAAAGAAGAAGAAAAGAAAGAAAGAAAAAAGAATCCAATTATGAAAGCTACTGGACCCAGCAACGCTCCAAGCCTTTTTCATCAATTCTGGCAATGACCACCCTTTTTCCCAATAAGGTCTCCTATTTTGTGATATGAGATTATTCTGCGTGAGCCATAGACACCTACAAACTTCCTTGGGGATCATGTCTCCGTCACCTTCCTTTCTTAGATTTATAAGCCATGTCCACATTTGAGATGACCCGTCCGTAAGGTTACCAGTCAATGTTGTCCTTCTCCAAGTGATGCTCAACACCATTAAGCTCTCCAAGGAGTGCATCAACATCTGTCTTCTCAGATTCCAACAAATTCCTTCACAATATCAAACATCAAACAAACCCGGACTCTTCACAGAGTAAAATATCACAGATTAGAACATCCTTATTACTTAACAACTTTCAATGGGACAGTAAAGAATCCTTGAGCCACCTAGTTGTCTAAAAAAAAGTAGCAACTCCATTGCCTGGTTTTATGATTTTATGGTATCGCTTCCTTGAAATATTTAGCTTCCATTAACACTCTTTTTTAGACTTGAGATATTTTGCTCTATCATAGTGTGGTTCATTCCTGAATCTTTCACATATTTCTTAAAAATAAAAAAAATAAAAAAAGCCAATCTTTCACATCCCTCATAGTACTCTCTCTAACCACCCTGCTATATAGTGATTCTAGTTCCACCAACAGTCTCCATAGCCATTTCCCAAAGCAGAGCCTTATCCATTATACCAAGTTCAAGAACACCCAGTCCACCTTTATCCTCATGGAAGCAGACGTCTTCGCACCTAATTATTCTGTCTTCTTTGAATATTTTCCAATCCTTTTAAAACCAATGTTCTACGAAGTAGGAAAGTAGGCACCTAGGTGGAATTGGGCTCGGCCCTCATCTAAGGGATTATGTGGCTGTAGGTTTAAACATGCAGTAAGCGGTTAGCCAGTGGTTTGCTGGGGATTAAGCTAGTGTAATCAATTAATTTGATTTTTTTCCCTTATCCTCCCTATTTTGTTGCATTTATTTTATTTATTTGTATTTTTACTATTATATATAGATTTTACTTCATTATTGAAAATGATCTATTAATTCCCACTTAACTGATTAGTACCTAGGCAGCCTTCTTCTTCTTCTTTTGGGTTCAAAATAATCTCCCCATGGACAGACTAAGTATTCGATGTGTTTGGGCTAATAAAGTAAAATGTAGAATCTTTGTTGTTGGGTTTCATGTGTCCCTTGTGTAGATCATTCTGCTCCTAATTAGTATTGATGAATTCTTTAGACTATTCCGTCATATTATGATGAGGCTATTCTCTCACAATGATGCTGGTGACTATAATTGTATTATTTATCTGTTTGGTTTCGTCCATGTTTGGATCTTTTTCCTCACTTTGATTCATCACTTTTTATTTAGTTCTTGTACTTGAATCCACAACTTTTTAGTCTCTGAACCTGCATAAGTCTTTGCATCTCATATTCAGTGTATATAATTTGCAGTGAATGACCTGAATACCTGATATATTGTATTGAATGCAGTGAAGCCTTTCATCTAGTTTTTGTGTTTATCTGATATATTATGTTAAATGTTACTTATTATGCAGGTTTTGTGGGTTGGATTTGACAAGCTAGAGCTTGGTCCATCCTCCTCCAAACGGGTTCTTTTAACTGGATACTCCAATGGCTTTCAAGTTCTGGATGTTGAGGATGCATCAAATGTTCATGAGTTGGTCTCAAAACGTGATGGTCCAGTTACATTTTTACAGATGCAGCCAACACCAGCAAAATCATTGGATGGTCAAGGATTTAGAGGATTGCATCCTTTGCTGCTGGTGGTTGCTGGAGATGAAACAAATGGTTTAGGTACAGTTCAAGGTGGCCGATTGAGTGGATTGATTAGAGATGGAACTGGTGAACCTCAAGGGGGTGATTCCATATCAACTCCTACAGTTGTCCGGTTTTACTCGTTAAGGTCCCACAACTACGTGCATGTTCTTAGATTTCGATCTGCTGTATATCTTGTTCGGTGCAGCTCTCAAATAGTTGCCGTTGCTCTTGCAGCACAAGTAAGTAGGATTACTGATCTTTTATAGGTCATCAATATTATAGTGGAAGCAGATATCTAAAAGCACATTTTGCCTCCTCTATTTGACAACTCTTTTCTTATTCATCGCAGATATACTGCTTCGATGCTGTAACTCTTGAGAATAAGTTTAGTGTGCTGACATATCCCATGCCCCAAGGAGGACAGGGACCTGGTGGGGTCAATATTGGTTATGGTCCAATGGCTGTGGGGCCAAGGTGGTTGGCTTATGCATCTAATAATCCACTGTTGTCAAACACTGGGCGTCTGAGCCCGCAAAACCTTACCCCTTCTCCTGGTGTTAGTCCGTCAACCTCTCCAAGTAGTGGGAACTTGGTTGCTCGTTATGCAATGGAGTCCAGCAAACACTTGGCAGCCGGAATAATTAATATCGGTGACATGGGATACAAAACATTGAGCAAATATTGCAATGAGCTCTTACCTGATGGTTCTACTTCCCCCGTATTATCTCACTCAAGCAGAAAATCTGGTCGATATCCATCAATAGTGCATCAGAGTGAAGTAGATAACGCGGGGATGGTTAGTTCCAATATAATAGAGCTCCATAAGTGAAATGAATGGCCAAAAATATCATTCATTCTTATCAATGATTTATTTTCTAATATAATTTACAATTATCATCTTGCAGGTTGTTGTGAAGGATGTTATTTCGAAAGATGTTATTGCGCAGTTTAGAGCTCATAAAAGTCCAATATCTGCACTTTGTTTTGATCCCAGTGGTACCCTCTTGGTAACTGCTTCTGTTCATGGAAACAATATAAATGTCTTTCGAATAATGCCATCTCACATGCAAAATGGTACAAGCTCTGCACGTTATGATTGGACAACATCACATGTGCATCTTTACAAGCTGTATCGTGGGTTGACGACAGCTGTAAGTAGCATACACTTATCCCATGCTGTGTTTATGTTTTAAGATATTGTTCTATTGGTTCATATTTGTTGCTTCCTTGTTTTGGTGGCAGGTCATACAGGACATTTGTTTCAGCCATTATAGTCAGTGGATAGCAATTGTTTCATCTAGGGGAACATGCCATATTTTTACATTATCTCCCTTTGGAGGTGAGGCTGGTCTTCAAACTCAAAGTTCTCATGGTGATGATCTAATCCTTGTTCCAAGTCTTACCTTGCCTTGGTGGTCCACTACATCGCTGGTGATGGATCAACAATTTCTTCCACCCCCACCTCCGATTACCTTATCTGTTGTAAGTAGGTTAAAAAATGGTAATTCTGGGTGGCTCAATACTGTCAGCAATGCAGCTGCATCTGCTACAGGAAAGACACCTGTACCGTCTGGTGCTATTGCTGCTACTTTCCACAATTCTGTGTATCGAAATCTTCGGAAAGTAAACCTGAAGGCCAATTCTTTGGAACATCTTTTGGTTTACTCCCCATCAGGTCATGTGATCCAACATGAACTTATGCCATCTTTGGGTATAGACTGTTGTGATAATGGCTCTAGAATTGGGTCTAGTCCTCTCTCACAAGTTTCAGATGAAGAGTTAAGGGTAATAGTTGAACCAGTCCAGTGGTGGGATGTTTGCAGAAGATTGAATTGGCCGGAGAGAGAGGAATGCATTTCTAGTATTTCTCTTGATAGAGGAGATTTTGGTGAGATGGGGATGGATACTTCAGACTGTGAAGATAATGACTGTAAGTCTTCAACGTCATCCAACAATAGTTTGGCTGGAAAAGACTTGTTAAAACCTCAAGAAAAATCCCACTGGTATCTCTCCAATGCGGAAGTGCAAATTAGCTCAGGGAGGTTACAAATATGGCTGAAATCGAAGGTATCAGACTTCCTGTTTTTGCAATCTCCTGGTGTCTTTTTTAACTTTGGGTGTTACTTTTTTTTTGGTTTCAGATTTCCTTCTTTACAATGTTATCCTCGAAGGTTGGCGAGACAAGTAATTATGGTGGTGGTGAGATTGAAATTGAGAAGGTTCCAATCCAGGAGATTGAAATACAGAGGAAGGATTTGCTGCCTGTTTTTGAGCACTTCCATAGAATTCATTCAGATCGGAATGACAAGTAAGGATGTTGATCTGCAGTCTGTGCTAGGCTTTCAGAATTTCATAATATCTATATGGGGTTCTCTTATAACTTTAGATTTTAATCTTGCAGAATATATACCTGCATTAAACTGAAAGGGAATATGACATTGAACAGGAATCTACATGGAAAAAATAACAATTTGTCAATCAAATTGCTATAATAAAAATATTGTTGATGTTGGTCAAGATAATTGTTCTCATCCCTCGATTTAAGCCTTAGATCTATAACTATTATACGGTGGGTTATGGTTTTGTCATGATATTATATAGATGTGAAAATTCACTATTAGGATCATGGAAATTGTTGAAGCATTTTTGTGCCCCACCGGATTCAAAATTAAGGTATGTGAATAGGATAGGGTGAAATCATAGTGCCACCAAATTGGTGGTATTCTGAGAATGGAGACGTATTCCTTGGTGTTTTTTTTTATAATGGCCATTATACCATCGAACCTCTCTTGGTAGGATGGTAGTGGTAGAGGTGCCCCCTCCTTAGTGAGGTGACCTGGGTTCAAATCTTACTATCCCTTTGACCAGGAAAAAAATACTTACCAATAAAAAAAATGGCCATTATACTGTTTAAAAGATAGATAACATTAGCCAAACAATATTAAGCTTTGTATCCTTCATCAAACAAACCACTCTTTTAACTATTTTAATAGACAAGTTGTATTGGTACTAGTCACTCCTTACAAATATGATATAACCATTGATCAATTTTGTCACTATATATATGTACATGAGTGCTAGTGAAAATATTTTGAGTATTAAAACTCATTCACATATCACTTACCCTTCTTGAACTAAACGCTAAATGATTATGTGTATGAACTCACTAATTAATCAAACAGTCCCATGGAATCTAGATTCTTGGTAGCATGATTGTTGTTGACATAAAAAATGATGTCACGAAATAAACAACACCTTATTGTAAAACAGATGGAAAACTTGGATATAGGAGTAATATCAAGTTGTTGGAAAACTAGATCAATCATCATATTTTGTTCGTACATTATTTTTATTTACATTTTTTTAAGACTTTATCTTCGATCTTCTGAAAGAAACATGCAGTAATCATTGAGTTTTTTTTCTTTTAGTACATTATTCTATTATTTTCCATTAGGGGACGTTTGGGTAGAGGAATAGAGGAGGAATAGGTGAGAATAGAGGAGAATAACAAAAAAAAGTGTTTGGGTAGAGAGAATAGGTGGGTATAGCTATGCAGAATGAGGTGAAAATAAGCTGGTATCTGTATTACAGGTCTCTCCATGGAACTGTGTTATTCCTCCACTGGTATAAGGGGATCAACCTATGAAATCACATGTCATCACATCAAATAATCTGTCATCATCTCTTATACATCGATGGGGCTTACATGTCAAATTAATTTTTTACACTTTATTCACATTTTATTTTTCATCAACCAAATACTCCAACATTTATTATTGCGTTTCTCAATGAAAATAACTGAAAACACAACCAAACAGAAAATTATTTATTTCATTGATAATGTCAACAATTCCTGGAATAGATATAAACCCCAGAATAACTTGTGCCTCTTTCCAAACGAGCCTTTAGTGTTTATGATTGACCATCTTGTTAGGAAAATTAGCTCTTTTTTTTGGAAGAAAAAGGAAGGCAGGAGAACACCCAATTACAAAAATATAAATCCAAGAGCCCAAAAAACCACAAACCATTCACACGGGCCGAATGGGCCGAATTAGAAGAGGTAACCACCGCCCACTCCAACATCCTAGCCACCTACAAAACAAAAAATTACTCCTAAATTACAATCCGACCCCTAATACAATAAGACGTCCCGACACACCGACTCCCAATTATTTTATATGTACAATGTTGACCCATTGAAGATAACCTCGTTGTGCATTTTCCAAACAGCCCACACCACTGTCGGCACAAAAGACTAAGAAATCTTCGCTTTCACAATTCTATAACCAGTCGGTCTCAACTTCTTCCTGCTGACCACATTCTCTTTAAAGTGTTCAAATCCACCCCCATTCCCTCTAAATTGTTGGGAATTAGCTTGTTTTTTGTTGTTGAGTTTGTCTTCCTCAAACTGCTCACAGCTTACCTCCTCAAATTGTTGTTGAGAATTTTCATCCATTAAGAGTTATCTAGCAGTGTGGAGATCCATTGCTCCAAAATTTGAGTTTTCCTTCTGCTCACTTGACCAATTGGAATTGCATCCCTATGGTCCGCCTGGTGGTGTTCCACGTTGGTGGGAATGCTACCACTAAGTAGTGCCTCCAGGCCACATTTGATTGTGTTGTAGGCACCATGGTGGTGTGTCTGTCTACGTGACACACCACCAGGCAAGCCACAAGAAGTTTTCCTCGTGTCTTGTCACAAGTGATCCAGTCCCTAATTTGACACATGATGTTTGATGTGGAAATTAAGATATATACATGGAGAAACTTCCATATAATAAAGAGAACTCTAAAGGGTGAAAGTCGTGAAGTGATCCAACATGTACAATGACTTATTTTAGTTAACACCAAGTTAAAAACTTCGAAGGTTGTTCAAATGCACTGAAGTTATTCAGATAACTGTGGTAAACTTGGATAAAATGCAATATTTGACACATGAACTATATATTAGTTATGAATTGAACCATTTTCAATGTGTGGATTTATCCACATGCTACATATTAGTTTTGAATTGATCTGTCCTCAGTGTATTGAAGCATCCATAAAAAGTGGTTAATCGGTGAAAATTTTGAAAAATAAACTGTTACTAGTTTTGTTTTTCACCAATCTATGGTCATAAATTCCAAATATGTAAATTTTGTTGTCTTTCTTTTGTTAAATAAATTTTTTTCAGGTTAAATCTTCTCAATTCGCGGAACTGCCCCCTTGGTGAAGGGTACATTTGCTCAGACTTGGTTTGGTAAATCTGTTTTTTTATTGAGTCTCAAACGGCAGGTTCTGTTTACTGTTAGAGAAGGCCCTGGGGATATAACCTTGATATTCCTGATTTCCATCATCATCTAGTATTTATCACGACCTGCCTTTCTTCCGGCAATGAATTGTTTATTGTTGCCTCAAAAGAACATAACAAGACAAATATTTTGAATTGCTCACATGTACTTTATGTAATTTTCTTGATGTTTTGGAGGCCTTTCATGTGAAGTCATGAAGATTGGTTGATCTAAATTGATTTCATTACGCAGGGGCATTGATGGGGGTAGATATTCAATTTTCCCATCTTCAGCAACCCAGCTACCTGGCAATAAATTCATGGAAGAAATCGTTACTCGGCCCTCTAGACCTGCATCTGTTTCATCGGGTGACAGCTTAAATGTTGGTAAGTATCATACATTATTAGTTAAGGAACTGCATAATCATCTGCATTTTCTTAGGTGAGCACATCTTGTAACGTCTCTTCTAACGCACATTATATTTATTACACATTTAATGCTTCAAGATAGAGCTTAGACATTGGTAAAGTTTTATTACTTTCATTTATACTAGAAGCATCATATTTACCTGTTCTTCAGAAGGCTATTCCTTGAATTATCAGTTATCCAGATTTCGAACTTGATAGCATCTTGCTTTCATCTGTGAATTTCAATTATTATGTTAGTGCTGATGCTCAACCTGGTGAAGTTTTTCTTTTGTTTCTTATTTGCTATAGCTAGAGATGCACTTCTGAAATTTGTTTATGATTTCTGCTGTAGGGAGTCCCTGTCGACCTGCCAAGATGCAGTCAGTGGAGAATGCAAATCCTCGTGCGCATATGAAGAACTCAAATTTGATTGGCCATAGCGTGAACCATTTGGATGGTAAAATTAGAGGGTTTTCTGTATCTGCTTTATCCCAGCCAAATGGCCTGACTAGTAAACCTGGCCATGTGGATGGTAAAGGTAGAGGGTTTTCTGTATCTGCTTTATCCCAGCCAAATGGATTGACTGAAGAGCCTGGCCAAAATGGTGCATCTTCTCCATCCAAAAATTCCCACTATGGTGATTCACCCTTGGATCATTGTGTTTTAGACGGAATATCCTCTTTGGACAATAGCCCACCTTGTGTTGGAAAATCCACTGGAGGTTACTCTATAAACCGTGAAGTTGTTAATGAAGTCTCAGATGCATCTAGTGCTAATCATTACGCTTCAAGTGCAAACGTCTACGAAGACAACTCATCTACAGATTCGCTTAATCCGCAGGGTTTCGTGCAGTATTTTCAGGAGGGCTATTGCAAGGCATCAGAACTTGATGGTTGTCATGATCCGACTGAAGCTGTGACTGATGCAGACAGCAATAGCAGTCACTGTGATAAAGAAAAGGTTGAGGAAGATTTGGACAATGATGACATGCTGGGCGGTGTATTTGCTTTTTGTGAGGAAGGTAGAGACTTTACCCACCCATCAAAATTATTTTTTTCTTCATCCAAAAAAAAGAAAAAAAAATGGAAATAAGGGAGTGAGAGAAAAAGAACAGCCTAATTAGATAAGGAAAATGGCCAAGTCATTATCTCAAAATAATCAAATGGCTAAACATTAAATTAAGTTGTATGGGTAGCAGTCCAATTCATGAATTCTTGTTTTTGTTGATATATTCTTCTTCAAATGATGGCCCTATATATGACTTTGCATTTGGTATCTTTACGCAGGTTGATTGGAAGTTAATATGAAGAAACTCCAGAATCATGCCACTATTCCTCTACCATTAGCATCTCACTCTCTTTGCATTGTGGGTGGTTTCGCACTTGGAGTTTCCTCTTTCAATAAAAAAAAATTCTCCGAGGGAGGTCAAAAATGTTAATCCATTATGCGTTCTATTTGTCTCAGTAATTGGCATTTGGAGTAAATCGGTGTCAAAATTAACACAAGAACTGATGCGAGGGCCAAAATTTACAGTTGTATATAGGTGAAAGGGTTGAATCGGATATTCACCAGAATGGTTGCCTCTTTCACTCTCTCCTGTACATTTTGTAGATAAGGGGATTCTTAACCCCTGGGCTGTGCTGCTGAGGACTATCATAAGTACTGAAACATGCGTTCGTTCTCTATCTTTTGATGGAAATTTCATCTCGCCTGGTTGCTGGTATGTACAGAATGAAAAGCTGATTATTGGTGATATTCCTTCTAGAGGGAATGAGTGAAGTTATTGTCCATTCTAAATTTGTTATTAAATGTGTTGAGGATCAGGACATGATCACCACCTTTATTATGTGATTGTATCAGAAAAAAAATATTCATCTGTGAAAAGAAATGTGAACAAGAGGGAAAAAAAAGTAAAGAAAAGACCTGGTTGTGGTTTATGAATTTGGAAAATATTGTGATGCATTCATCTGTTTCTGGTTATGAGTGATTGTTGTATGTGGAACTTGAAATGAGTGGTGGGACTTGATTTGTCTGAAGTTGGGTTTTTTCTTGTAAGCACAGTGCAGTAGGGCTTAACATGCATTGGATAGGGAAATCGTGGTCCAAGTTTTGCTTAATCACAGGAGTGATTATTTCAGAAAGGGAAACCATTGACTTCACAGATTGACAGGGTATTCGTTGAACAAATAATAGCACTTCGACACCTACAATGTCGAATTCTACCACCCAAATTTACAGAATTTACAGTAGGAATGTCATTAGCAGCACCCCATGAAAGTGGCTTTTTATGCTTTATTAGAAACCTCTAGAAGTTGAATTTCCCATGCAAAAAGCAGCTTTTAAATCGGATCTTTGTAGATGGAATTATAGCCAATTTACGAACAAATGCACAAACCAGCTGGTCAACCCAAAAATTAACTGTTAAAGATCTCCATGGATTAATTACTCCTTTGCCGAGTGAGCTGAGCATATCAATGGTTTCTCCCGCATCATTTATATAGATACAAACTACATACGTACTATATATACATACATATGTATGTATGTATTTAGTGCGTGAGTCATCATAGTATAACGGTTTGAAGTTCTTAAGTGATAATTGTTGGAGAACTGTTGATTGAAGGGATATTATTATTATATAGATACAAACGACATACATAGTAGATATGCATATCAACATATGTATGTATGTATTTTTTTTTTGTGTGTGCATATATACAAGCACACGTCTATGTGTGTCTGCGTGTATGTATTTTAAAACCGTAGTGTTTATATTGTTAACAATGTCACTGTGACTGTGTTTGGTTGCATGATTGCAAAACTGATTTTAAATAAAAGTTGGGTTTAAAACTGATTTTGTGACAGTTTTTTGTAAATCCAAAAATTGTTATTGACCAAAAAAAAAAAAATAGTAGTGTCAGTCATCATAGTGTAATGGTTTGAAGTTCTTTAGTGATAATTATTGAAGAATAACTGTTGATTGAAGGGATATCGACATACATGGTCACTCTCTCTTACACAGGTGATGCACATATTTGGTCCTATTGATTTATTAAATATCCTAGACTTAATGTATTTTTAAAGTGAGAATTGGATTTTGATTTTTTTTTTATTTAACTAAAATATTAATTTATTTAATTATAATTTTTAAAATTTTAATCAAGATTTTTTTTTTATTGTGTGTGGTTTTAATTGATGGATTTTACATGAGTATTTATTAATTAGAAGCGGTTTTTGGAAAAGGTTGGAAAATTAAATTTATTAAAAAACTTAGATTTTAATAAAGGAAAAAATGCATATACCCCCCCCCCCCCTGAAAATTCTCTAATATCCATATCCCCCCTTGTTTTTTTCTGAAATCCTTATAACCCCCTAAAAGTTTCTCTGGTTGAACAAAAAAAATCCTTAGTTAAATTGCTATCAATTTAAGAAGAATATTTGTGAGTATTCCGTTACTTAACGTCACTCTCTCTTACATTCATATAACCCCCTGAAAGATTGTGAATATATATATCGACCCCTTCTTTTTATGAATATCCATATAAACCCTTGAAATTACACACTTAATTTATATCACCATTTTTTTAAAAATGAAACTGGTTAACCTGTAAAAATAAAAAACCTAAATAAAAAAGGAGTACATGCCAGGAGAACAAACAAAATAAAAGAGGAGATATAAGAAGATGTTTAAGAGACTTAAACTAGTCTCCCTCCAAAGCCAAGAGGGCCTAAATGTCAATCAAAATGGAGTCTCCGAGGACCCGTACTGTTGCAACCCCACAACAGAAGCATCTCCAAAATGCAATGAATCCCTTAGCGGTCTCCCATACTCCAAATGCTAAGACTTGGGTGCCTCAGAATAAAGCATCATTGCGTCCAAGCCATATAGCCCACATCACCGCGGAGTTAAGGATCTGGAAGACTGCACCCAAATTGTTTCTGTGGCCGATTGTCCTCGAGTTTTGGCAAACCTCCCAGATGTGGTCTATATTGTGAAAGTCTCATTCGCTACCCGAAATAAAATGAAGTTGGAGCCAAACCTCTTTGGAGAGTGGACAATCACAGAAGAGATGTTTAACCGTCTCAACTAACCCGCTACAAAAGACGCAAGAGGATGAGTCCGAATGGTGCCAACGCACTCTATAGGCCATGGTCAGCAATCACTTTTAGAAGAGAAGCCATAAAAAGAATTTCACCTTTAACAGGGCTTTAATCCCCAAATATCATGTGACTTTTGAGCCATGTGCGCATTGAATGGGGAGTCAGAACGCAGCCACTCATAAGCAGAGCGAACCGAGAATCCGACTAATGGCTAGCTGAAATTTTCAAGTGCTAGTCAGTGGAGGTATTTCATACAATCAATTAACTTATTTTGAAACCGATGAAATAGTAACATAATAATTTTAGATACACTATACAGAGTCAGATATGTTCTACATTTACATACATTGTAGTAGTCTGAATTTTACATTCATATTTTATGTACGATCTTGCAAATTCGGAAACATTCATATATTTTGATACCCTCAAAGGTAATAATAAAGCATTTACATTCCTAGGCATCTAACAAATTAATTGGCCATAACCCATCTCAATTTAACTTTGAAGTGATACTACAATTTGTAAGGTTAAATCACTAATTAATATTGATTTACTATAAAATATCTATGGTTCCATTTCTCAGGCAATGTTACAATTCGATGTCACCTGGAATATCGTCTTATTATATTAGAGTACTATTCACTAGCCTCATTAGCAAAACCACTGCAATATTCACATGCAGAGAATTTAGTGTATACCCGAATCATTACAGCTCTGGAATGTTCTCTTAACACACAAAAAAAGGTTTTCTGAACTCAAAAAATTTCATCCAATTATTTGATGTTTGATCACACCAATTTATCAAATCTTTTGAATACTTCAAATTGATTTATAAATCTGATCATTATAATTAGTGCTAGCTGTAAAAGCAAAGAAAATATACTTCCATTTGGGCACCAATATTCCCACCCACATAGATATTCACCCCACCCATACCCATTCAACTTTGTAAAGTCGTCTAATATGTCACAGGTCGACATTACAGAGTCAAACTGGTCATAGAGACGTAAGATCCTCTCTGTGACTCATTCCATTTTCTATATGCATATATAAATCCATGGTTCTTATTTATCTCAACAAAAAAAAAATTCCTTTTATTGGTTTGTATTTTTGATGATTATTCACGGTTTTGTATTATGGTATTGTTGATATTGTTATCAACTTTTGTTAAATAAAAATGATTAAAGTAAATTTTTTTTTTGCAACTGGATTGATATATGCATGCAACTGTATATATATATTTCACATGTTGGTGTAGTTAGACTCTCCCACATTCATAGTAGCATGTATTAATTGTAGTTGAGAAAGGTAAATGACAAAAAAAAATTACAAATTTCTAAGCACAGGTGTTTTGATGATTAAAATTTGTGGCTTAAATTTTTTTCTATTTGACTATGGAATTATATAGACTACACAACCAAATCAACAGTCATCATCTTTTATAAATAATGATACCAATACGTAAACAAGCATTTTTATATGTTTGGATTGCATAATGTATGCATAATAGTATACCAGACTGTCATGATCCTTTAGCCCATGTTTGATTGGGGAATTGAGAATGAAATAAATGAGGATTATGTAAAATAGTGATAAAATTGGTGTTTGGAAGATTGAAAAAAAATAATTTGTATGCTAGAATTAATAAATATAAAGTGATATAATTATTTATGTTACCCATAAAATTAAATTATTTCAGGTGATTCAACACATTTGAATATATGGACTCCACTATCAAATAATCAATTATGACTTCTTATAAATCAAGTTTTATAAATTAGAGTGCCCCGTATATTTAATCATTTTTGTACTTTTTATAAATTATTATTTACATTTTATACTTATCTATTGTTAATCAAATAATAAAAACTTTATTATTACGTTTTTCAATAAAAATAATTAAAAATACAATCAAACAAAAAAATCACATATTTTTTATTTATATTAAAATAATTATAAATCTCATAATAAATTAATTCTCAGATTGAAACAGGGACTTAAATGATGCGTTTGATTTCGCAATTGTAAAATTAATTATGCAATAATCTAAATTTTATTCTGAGTTTAGTCGCACCCGCACCGTTAATTTATTCCCCAATCCTAAAAAACGGAACAAAATTTGACATCCAGACATCCAAACGCGACAAAAGGATGATAATTGTTAGGTCCCGCATCACAATCTTTCCACTATACGTCTTCTTAAAATAGCACCTACCGTATCATCTCTGTGGACAATAACAAACCCAGTGTTTCCAGCTCTACCGCCTCTGTAGACCACAGATTTCAGATCCGAACCTCCTCAATATATTAAAGAGAAATAATCAAATTAAAAATTATTGTAATTATGTAAAACCGAAAAAATAATATATTTGATCAAGCAGCAGTCACCTATGATATTTCTTCTTTCAAGAAAAAAATAAAAATAAAAACAACACTGAAAATTTCAGTCATCAATTACACTAAAATCAAATTTATTAAAAGGGTCACTAAATTTTCCCGTCCAACCCTTCTTCATAATTCCATACACGTAAGTAAAATATATCAATTACCACAACACACATTACATACATACAATACCATTCAATTAAGCTTTCCAAAACCTAATTAGACTTATTTAAGTAATAGATAGATATGTCCCCAACAATTGCTGCCTGCTTTCCAACAAATTTACCCCTTCTTTAAAATTCCTTCCTTCCTTCTTCTCCATAACAGTGAAATCCCCAAATTTGACCCTCGCTTCTCTTCTCCGATTTTCAAATCTGCTTTTCCGTTTTTCAAAAAAACAAACGGACAGATCTAAATCAGATGGAGCGAAACTGAGAGACCATATGGTTCTGACCGTCCGATCTTTAACCGATCCGAAGCAAACGCCTCAGATCCATCGTGGCGGGGTCATCGACGGCCGCCGCCGCCGACCTCACCGAGAACCTCGGCAACGGAAGCGCGCTCGGAGACGGCGACGAGGAGAACGCCGATCCGGCGTAGATCACGTCGTCGGAAGATCGGACGGTCGAGATCTGCGCGAGGCGGACGCGCCTCGGGATCTGAGCCGGATCGGGACCGATCCGATCCGTCCCCGACATCATCACCGCCAGGGTCCCATCGGACGGCGGAGAGGAAGGCAGAGACGACGACGGCTTCTTCTTTCTCTGAACCTTCTTTTTGTTAGACGGAGTTGTCGCCGCATCGAGCGACTCCCCTCGCCGGAGGATCGTCAACTGTCCGACGACGAGGTTCTTGGAGGGAGGAGGCGCCGTCGTCTCCGCCGGGGGAGGCGGCGGAGGAGGAGAGGGGGAGCCCCTGCGTCGGCGTTGGTGGTTGTTGTGGTGGTGGTGATGGGGGCGGGGGATGATGACGGGGATGGATCTGGACCGTTCGATCATGAGGATGTTCTGTGGGCGAAGAACCTCCGTACCCATGATGGCAAGATAAGTAAAATAATACAGAAAAGATGGGTTTTTTAAAAAATGGGGGGGGGGGGGTACGGATTTAGGCGTGGCTTGCTTCAACCCCTTCGTTTCCTCCCTACGGAGGTTCTGATTTTTTGGTTCTCTCTCTTTTTTGATTGCAGCTTTGTTGTGGGTGATGTTGGGAAGGATTTGTGGGGGGTATATGTAGTTGAGGAAAGAAGGAAGGGTCGGTTTGGGAATTCGATGAGTCGGCTATCACGACACGTGGACTTGGAATCAGTCGCTTCTTCTTTTGATCAACCATTCTCGACATCAGACGGTAATCGTTCCTTTTTCCCCCGGTCCACCTAAACGCCGTTAGTTTGTGTGCTCGTACTTATCTTCTTCTCTGTTTCCTTTTTCTATTTTTAATTATTTAGTGTTATTATAATTAATTAGGGATATGTTGTCTGGTTGATACGACATTAAGGTTGTCCATTATTTAAAAAGATGGTTGTATTTATATATTTGTAATTTATTATATACGAAAATGAGCCGAGTTGAGTCGGCTTGAACTCAGTTTGATTGGAACTCGTTTTGACTCGTTTGATTAGATAAATGAGTTGAACTTGAATAATATATAAAGCTCGGTGGTAAACGAGTTGATTCGAGTTGAGTCAAAACCTATACAAGCTCATTTATTTAAAAATGTGGAATGATGTCTTCTTTTTCCAACGTCATTATTTAATAATGACGTTCGAATATGTCAAAGCTCGGTTCGTTTGGTTAGTTTACCACTCCTATTTAACTATCAATTATTTTTTAAAAAAATCTCAAATTGATGTGTTATAATTTTATAAACGAGCCGAGTCGAGTTTCAACCGAACTTTTCATGAGCCAACGAGTCGAGTTTGAATACAAAATTAAGTTGGGTCTCAAATCCAGTCGAGTCCGAGCCGAGCCTAAATATAAACGAGTCGAGTTTGAATATGTCAAAGCTCGGTTCGCTTGGTTAGTTTACCACTCCTAATTTAACTATCAATTATTTTTAGAAAAAATCTCAAATTGATGTGTTACAATTTTATAAACGAGTCGAGTCGAGTTTCAACCGAGCTTTTCATGAGCCAACCGAGTCGAGTTTGAATACAAAATTAAGTTGGGTCTCAAATCCAGCCGAGTCCGAGCTAAGCCTAAATATAAACGAGTCGAGTTTGAATATGTCAAAGCTCGGTTCGCTTGGTTAGTTTACCACTCCTAATTTAACTATCAATTATTTTAAAAAAAATCTCAAATTGATGTGTTGCAATTTTAGAAACAAGCCGAGTCGAGTTTCAACCGAGCTTTTTATGAGCCAACCGAGTCGAGTTTGAATACAAAATTAAGTTGGGTCTCAAATCCAGTCGAGTCCGAGCAGAGCCTAAATATAAACGAGTCGAACTTGAATATGTCAAAACTCGGTTCGCTTGGTTAGTTTATCACTCCTATTTAACTATCAATTATTTTTAGAAAAAATCTCAAATTGATGTGTTACAATTTTAGAAACGAGCCGAGGCGAGTTTCAACCGAGCTTTTCATAAGCCAACCAAGTCGAGTTTGAATACAAAATTAAGTTGGGTCTCAAATCCAGCCAAGTCCGAGCCTAAATATAAACGAGTCGAGCTTGAATATGTCAAAACTCGGTTTGCTTGGTTAGTTTACCACTCCTATTTAACTATCAATTATTTTTAGAAAAAAATCTCAAATTGATGTATTACAATTTTGTTTTGGGTAAAATACATTTGGATCCCCCGAAGTTTATGAGACTTGCAAAAACACGCTCTGAAGCTCAAAAACATACAGTTACACTCCCTTCTGTTAGATTTTCAGTTAAGATGAAACAAAAGTATTTCAAAATTATTTTTTTTATCCTTTAATTAATTTTGTAATTTCTTTTAAAAGTCAATGAATTAACTTTAGATATGCTTTATGAATATTTAATGCAATAATCAAGTTCTTAAATACATAAGAATGCATTTTTGTAAGAATTAACTCATACAACAATTAATTAAAAGTGACCATCTTTATGGAAAATCTAACAATAAGGGTTATAAATGCATGTTTTAGAACTTCAGGTAATGTTTCTGTGTGTTTCAAATATTTTAGAGGTCCAAACAAATTTGCCTTTTTTTATGAGACTTGATACCTGAGCCTTGATTCGATAGAAGAATAGATGTTGAATAGAGTGGAATAGATGTAAAACAATTCAAAAGAAATTTTTTTTTTTGGTAAGAAATAAGTAGGTATAGATATGTATTTATAAGTTTGAATAAGTTAACTGGTATTACATGTTGTTTTTGAAGGAACGGTTGTCACCGCGATATTATAGCACCGAAGTTTCAATAGTCCTAAGATACAGGAGAAGGAAATTGAAAAATAGGTATTACATGTCATCTTAAAAATTGTGTTATTCTATCAAGTCAAATTTAATAAATTTAT
This sequence comes from Acorus calamus, assembly GCA_030737845.1. Taxonomy (NCBI): domain Eukaryota; kingdom Viridiplantae; phylum Streptophyta; class Magnoliopsida; order Acorales; family Acoraceae; genus Acorus; species Acorus calamus. Next base: position 5,365,524 of record CM060862.1, read on the forward strand.
CACATGTTAAAGAATTTAATCAATGTAGTACAATATTTTTTTGTGTCCGTTTGTTAAGAGACATTGCCACATGCATTTCAACTTCAAAGTTGTCAAACTTAATTTTGTTTATGTTGCTGTATTTATTTATAGTTTTAATTAATAATTATATTCTTATTTTTTTCATACTGAGACACTCTTTTCTTATTCAAGAGTTGTATAAAAATTTTACATGTGAAACTAAAATTACGTTGGGCGTAAACATCTTGTGTGACACCATGCCCTGTGAATTTTAACATCATGGGTAATTTCAGTATCTTTTGCTTGTTACAAATAGAGTTTATAGAAGGGACTTTCTTGTAATCTTTTTTTTTTCTTTTCTAGGAGAATAAATTTCGTTTACACAGTAGCAGCTAAAACAAACGAGGAAATAATCCATCCCCCATGTATAAAACTTTATATAAAAAAAATTAAAGAGATTAATGGGATACATGCGTTAGAAATAATGTTCAATTATAAGACACCTAATAAAAAATTTAAAAAATATGACCATTTTTTTTAAGGGGTAATAATTTATTGGGTGGGTTTTCAACCCAAGGACTTCCCATTTTTTAAAAAATAATTCAGGTCTGCTAAAGAGCCAAAAGACCATCTCTTGATGATGATTCCAAGAAGGGGCCCCTTGAAGTAAACTAAGGATGTTGTTCATTTTGGCTTGCATTAAAAGTTGCTTGAGCGCTCCAAAGCGCGTCCCAATAATCGCCCCCAAAAGAAGAAAGAGGAAGAGGAAGGACAGAGAAATGGGTAGGGGAGTTGAACGAGTTCCACAAACCTTTTCTTTTGGTGGGCTATATTGAATTGAGAGCTGAACGAAGCAAATAGTACCTTAAGGTCCCCCACTTTTTCTTGGGTACTCGTACACCAAAGGCTATTCTGCACTTTCATTTACATTTCATCACATCTCTAAATAATATGTGAAACCAATTAAAGAAATATATATTTTACTATGTCGAGTGATTAGGTACGGCGGTCGCACGGTGCAGCAGCGATCATGGGCCGTCGATCACGGATCCATCACATCCAACGGTCGACGTGAATCGCACCCGATCGTCCGATGCGATGGACCCGTGATCGCTGCCGCACCGTGACAATTTACTATATCAATATATAATCTTTACTATTATAAAAATTTAAAATATATACATACAATTTATATAAATATTTTTTTTAATTTTTAAAAAATAAAAAATTGTAGTTGAGATTATAAAAAGAAGACTCAAAGTGACAATTTTCTTGTTTTTCTTTATTCAAGTTGTTCTTTAGGAGAGGCATGAAAGATGTTGCAAAAGCAAAACAAAGATTGTGGTCCACGGTCCACCTCCCACTCGTCGAGAATAACGTGTGATGTAATTGACATCTCTTTTTCTGTTCCCAGTTTTTTTTTTATTCGATTATATCTTTTTCAGAAAGAAGTCTTTGGGTTGTTTAAGCTGGACTAGGACTAAATATCTTTTTTTTATTCACGTCGTCAAATAAATATTAGCTGGACTGGGACCTCCAACTTTGACTGAGCTCAATAGGTCTTACTTTGACCACCTTGGAGCAGAGGCTTTACCCAACATATCATCAACCTTCAATGTTGAAAACCTTTGAGATCAACCTGTATTTTCTGAAAATCACTCTATTAATTAACCTACCGTTATCTTATCCACAGTTCTCACGGTTCTTTTTTATTTTGTATTTTATTTTAATTTTTTTCTATTCCTCTCATCCCCCACTTATATATTATCTATTTTGTTAATTATTTTTAATAAAATAGATATGTCTATAATTTACCTAAAAAAAATTACACGAGTGAAAGTATAATATTTCATTGGTTTTGCATGTGCAAAACTAGAAGATTTAGATATCTTGTTTAAGTTTATATTTTTGTTACTGATTCATGCGAAGTTTGGTACCTCTAAATTGGCTTAATATCCCCTGAATTTTGTCCAGGGCAAGCATTGAGAATTGAATTTTTTGAATGAGCCATAGGTAAAGTTATAAAGCGGAGTCCTATACATTGTTTTTTTTAATATAGATTGTTTTAATCTTGTACAATATCAATATTATTAAATAAATGTACAATATTGTATAATAATTTAAATTAAAATATTATACAATATCATATGCACTTAATAAAATTAAAAAATTAAATTTTAAAAATTGAAATATCTATTATGGATGAAGAGATTTAGGGAAAAAGAAATTTGAGGATTGCTTTGTGAATATAAACAGATTGAGAAAGTTTGTTGAGATATATTAACTAAAGTAACACATCTCACCGTATATTTTCTTAAGTACACTAAATAGATGATTCTTAGCAGTGTCCACTAAATTGCGTTGATGGCCTTGCCCAGGTCAGATTTTATCAAGGTTGAATTAATGAATTATCCATGCACCAAAAATAATTTAAATATGAAACCACCAATATTAAGTTTGGTTCATTTTCCTTATCTATGCTTTTGGTGGGCACTGCTTAGTAGAGCTTTGATGAAAGTCGAAGGGAAGATATACAGGGCTTCAAAAGTTGAGTATTTAGAATTTGGAAATCAGTTTCCTTGAGGTAGATAACAAAACTCAGAAGAAAAAAAAAAGTTTAAAGTCTCACGTACAATCTTCACGTACTTTTAACTTTTTAAAATGTATACTTTATATAGTGAAACCTATATTTTTATAAAATAAAAAATACATATTAATGAATTATAAATATTCATTAATCGAAAAATAAAAAATTATATTTTCATTAGACAACATATATTTAGTTAGTCATATTTGGAAATGCATGCTTAAATAAGTCTATCGTAATGTTGTCCTTTCCTTTACCCCTATTTGGATATGGAATATGCCGCTGAATAATCTGGAATAAAGCAGGATAAATAATTTTTTATGTTTGACTGCAGTGAATACACTGAGATAACATATGTCAGAATAAACAGGTATAAAGTGTTATATGGATTCCAGCCAACTCTTATACCCCGTTTGGATACCGGATAAGCTCCGGATAACCCTGGATAATTTTTTTTTATGTTTGGAAAGCCCCGATAACCCCGGATAAAATGTGCTAGAATAAACTAGTATAAAGTGGTATATGGATTCCAATCAACCCCTAGAATAAAAGTTATCCTAGGTTATTCCACCCAAAGAATAAGTGGGCCCACTGTAAAATCAACTGTCATCACCTCTTATAAATCACCTGTCAAATCAACTATCATTACTTTTTATCTTTTATAAATTCTTATCAATACTTTATTCACATTTTACCCAAACAACAAAACATTTATTCTTACGATTCCCAACGAGAATAATTTAAAACACAACCAAACACAAAATCAATTTATCTTTATTTATACACACTTATGCTCAGAACAATATATACCCAAGAATAAATCATATTCTACATCCAAACGGGGGCTTAGAATTAAAGTTATTTCAGGTTATTCCATTCAAAGAATATGTGGGTTCATCATCAAATCAACTGTCATCACCTTTTATAAATCACCGGTAAAATTAATTATCATTATTTTTTTACTTTTTATAAATTCTTATTAATATTTTATTCATATTTTATCTAAACAAAAGCTTTATTAGTCTTCTTCCGTATTCGTACGTGGGCTTAGTGTAATGATCAAAAGGCGGTTTCAAAGTCCAATAATGCTGAACAGAGGAGCGAAACTCAACAAATCCACCCAAGTAGTTGGTGAATTTCTTTCGTTGGTCATGGAGTTGGTGACAAATTGACAATATAATTAGAATAATATCACATGTTTCACTACAATTGCTGAATTTCTTTCGTTGGGTATACCCAAGCAAGTACTTAGAATTTTTTAATTTGATGGAGATGATATCACATGTTTGGGTTAAGGGAGCTAATCCTATAGATGAAGTAAATGGTATTCATCAGATGCAACATTTGATTACACGATTAAATAACTTTTGCGTTTGTAATTGTAGGAAGCCGCATTATATAATTGTGCAATGAAATAGAAAAACTGGAACAACTTCCTGTAGATAGATTTCGGTCATATAATGACAAAAAATTGCGTTTTCCAAAAGCTGGATGGAGGTGGGGCACAACTTCATGTAAAATCAGTTTTAAAATACAGCGTTTATAGAAAATCAATTTTGCAATACTGCTATCAAATGCACCCTTAGTTATGTAGAAATTGTGAAAAAGAAAAACAAAATATTACATTCAATCTATTTTTCAGTCTAAAACGTAATCAATTCATGTTTTTATTATTTAAAAAATCATATACCTAATCTAATAAGGTTTTTTTTAATGAAAGATGAAATATATATTTCTAATGAATTGAATGTTATCATTTACAGAAAATGAGAGAATATTTTAATGATGTTTATAAGTCATTATAGTGAAAGGCCTAATGAAGTATATGAGACTGTAAAAAAGACTGAGTGTCAAAGTGCTTTAGAAAATGGTTAACACCTTCATTGGCTGGTTTTTGTGGGTAAGTCGTGGGTTGATTTGTCATAACTGTGTATTATATTTGGATTCTTACGTGGAACACCAACAAAGGTTGAACTTTGCCTCTTAAGACATGTTAGTTGAAATGCAAAGGCTAACAGGGTATGGAATCCAAATTGATTCACGAATAACATCGTCTACATCTCGCAACAGTGCGGCTACAGATCTCCCTTCACTCGGTCGAGGAATTGTGGGCGGCAGGGAAAGACATGAAGAGAGCGGACGACAACAGTGCGACTGTCATTATCTCATAATCCATAGTCCCGGTGGGAGCATAAACGATATGGAAGATGTGAAACGTGACCATCTTTAACAGAGCGAGAGTATACCAGGAGAACATGCGGGACATTTTCTGAGGATGTATGAGAGATTGGGGACGTTATATCAAGGGACGTGCATTTTTTAGAGGGGAATCTCCAGATTATGGGGTGACACTGCGTGCACGAGAGTTATTGTCTAGCTAGTTAGATCTCTCTACTAACCCGCGGCGATGATTTTATTTTCTCCTTGTACCTTTTTATTTTATCTATTCTCCTCCATTCGAAATTTATAATTCGAATTCAAAAATAAAATCGGATAGTAAATATTTACTTTTCTTTAAAAAAAAACACCGTATATCTTAATCAATTGCATGCCATATTGATGAACATGTACCGATGTACATGTGCACCGCAAGAAACGATATTTGAGGAAAATTAAAATATGAAAAAAAAAATACAGCACAAAATTTAAGTGGTTCAGCAGTATCCATCATTTAGGCAGCCTAGAATTTTATTACCCACTTCCCAATGACCTCCTCAAGCTAGAACGCCACATCCAGGTTCATGTTCGTTTTAATGAAAAAATATGTTACATTTAGCCCTGATTTTAGCCTAAATTTTGAGTCCTATCCTCTTGTTTGAGATCATATACATTTAGACCATAGGACTGGGCCCTGGATTTTTTATTTTTAGATCCTTTTAATTTTTTTCTAAGCCCGTTTAATTTGAAAAAAATTCAAATAACCCCCAATAAACTGACTAAAATCCTTATAGCCCCCTGACTTTCTTGAAATCCATATAACCTCCTGAAACACCTAGTAAATCCAAATAACTCCCTGAATAAAATTTCTATTGACAGGAGATGGATATTTTGTTAATATTCTGTTTGGTTAATCTTAGCTGAAAATATAATATACTAAAAACCTTCTACCATGTATTAAAAATGTAAAAAATTCTATAAAAAGATGATTTTATCCCTCTGAATAGATTATAAAACTCTATCAGGAAAAGTAAAATCATCATTTACATATTATTTTTTACATTTTAATACATTATAGGTTTTTTTGTATACTGTGCTTTCATCCAGAATTAACCAAACAGATTATTCACAAAATATTCATCTGTCGATATATATTTTATTAAATGGGGTTATTTAGATTTCAAGAAAAGTCAGGGGGTTATATGGATTTTAGTCCGTTTATAGGGGGTTATTTGAATTTTCCCCTTTAATTTTTTGTGATGGATTGATTTTAATTTGGACCTATAGATTATGGGCCCCATCTACATATAAAATTCCCCAAACACTAACAACTCACAACTCAAAAAAATAAAATACAAATAAAACAATCATCCATTATCTATCTGAATCACTCACGTGTATGGTGTGCCCTCATCCCTTCTTTTAGGGCATGTTTGGATGCAGTGATTATTTGTACGTGTTTTCTTGCAAATGCAAATAATACATTGCACGTACAGGGAAACCTTTGTATACTATTTACACATGTTTGTCTGTTTTAATGATGTGATGCCATTTACACATGTGTTCCTATTTGTATTTGTTTGTCTCACACATGTAAAACTGTTTGCACATGTGACAATTTAAACACCATATCTATAACACATCATAATTATAATAAATCTTACATAAATGAGTATAAATAAAATAAAATAAAATAAAATGGAGTGGAGGACATGTGAAGAGGTAAAGGTATTAAAAAGATAGATAATTTAAAAAATCCCTAGCATTGAACTGTAACATATTAATATGGAGAATGGAATAATACAACTAAACAAAATAAAACTATATCACAATCACATTGACACATTCACATATCATGAAATATTGACATAATCAACCACAACAACAACAAATTAAAAAAAAATCCCACAAACATCTAATATAAATATTGACACATTGACACAAAAATCTAACAAACTGACGTGTTCATATCCCTTCATCGGCTCCATTTTTTATCCTCAAATCCCTATTGCCTCTTCATTGCTCCCAAAATATTTTCCTTTTTTTCTCTCATCTGAGATGTTAACATCAATGAAAAATCTCATCAGTGGTTTATGGAAACATGCCCTTTGGTATATTTGAAATGGCACAAATGCAATCAAAGCGTTTCCTTTTATCAGACGGACAAAGCGTTTCCTTTTATCAGACGGACATATGCAAACAAAGGCTCGTATGAACAAACGCAATTAAAAGACAAATGCAATCAAAGGGTTTCCAAATTAATTAGACTGACAGATCCAGAGAGAGAGAGAGATATTACTTGAAGAGATCTTTGATGCGAACAAGAAAGGACGACGTGAACGTTTACTGGCAAGATTTTGTGAAACTGAGAAGAAGAAAAGTTTTTTTCAAACTTATTTGTGTTTTTGGGTAGTGGAGACGTGAGGACGAAAATTCAAACCCGATAACTGTGAAAACAAATGCAGTTACAAATATTAACACACCTAATTAGGTGAGATTTTATGTGCCTCATTTAATTGGACAAATAAAAACCCTGTGATTTTAATTATCCCACTTAAACAACATAATCAAACATGAATTTATGTTTGACCATGTGCAAATGAGAACTTACCCTCATTTGCACAGTATCCAAACATGCCCTTAATTAACCCTCATCATCCACATAAAACAAAAGCCATTTTTTACTCTCATTTTTCATTTACCCCTAAGTCTTCTTCTATCCATATTCTATAAACAACCATGGAAGCACGGATCCCACTCCTCGGCGTCCCCACCTAAGTAACCGTTTTGAAAAAAATAAAATTTTGAATCTTTTATTTTTATTTTTTATATCTCAATTGTTCCTAAAATAAATCCTCACCTCTAAAGGAATCCATAATTTTTACCTTTTGTTCCTTTAACTATCCCACAATCGAGAATCTATAATATGTAATTTTCTTATCTCCTCTAAAAGATATAGAATTGTTATTAATTTATTTAAAATTTAAAATATTTGTATAAATATATAAAATAATCAAATCATTCAATATTTTCATAATATGAAACCACATCAACTTATTAGATTATATTTTGAAATCTTTTTTGTGAATTATTAATATGATATATGACATATCGTTTTAAAATATGATAATTACTTTTTATAATTATTTAGAGATATATTTTATATGAATGTCTTTATTCCATTTTATGCATATTTTTAATCTATACTATTGAAATAAAAAAACATAATGATATAACTTTAGAAAATATTTATATAAGTCACATTAGACCCTCTTTTATAAAAATATTGGCTCCGCCAATGCACACACACATATACGCGTATATGATCTGGAAGCTATGTTCGGAACACACATGCATATGCATATAGATATAGATATCACTCACTCCAACACACATGCAGAATCCCAATATTTCCTTTTATCATCTTTAGCTAATAAAATGTAACATCTCATGCTCATTAAATTAATATGTTTGAGAATAGCATATGCTATTATCCACAAATTATTCCATGAATTAATATATCTATAAGATTCTTAATTATGAAATAATAGTGAAATAAATATCTTTAATAATAAATGAGCATTTGAATGTCAATAAATAAAGCATATATATGGCATCCATTTTACGTGCAATTGTGCAAATCACGAATTTGTAATTTCCATTGGTCAAAGAAAAAAAAAATTTGAGGGACAGAGACACGAATTAGAAGATGAGGGAATGTGGGCAAACAAGTGACTTAAGAGTAAAACTTATATAAAAACAATATATAAATATTCCAAATTTAAGATAAAAATATGTTAAAAGTTAGATCATTCATATATAAGTTGATGCAATCTAATAGCAATTTTTATTAATATCCATAAAAATAAACAAGGGTAATTAAATATCTTCTACTTCAAATGTTCTTGACTATTATTCGCTGCATTGAATTGATCCACGAATTTAAATTCGAATATGTAGTTAGTTAGAATTTGATCAAATAAATTTAATTTTTGAGAGATGGAGATTTGTTGAAATTTTAGTTTGTTAGAATCTCTGCTCTATAAATAGAATCTGTAATCACATAATTAATGAAGACTTTGATAATAAAATTTTAAATCATTTATGTTATTCTTATGAATAAACAAACTCGTCGAAGCTCATCGTCCTGATATTCTTCGGGGGTTGCTTTCTTTCCAAAATGTAATATTTTTATTTTTTAAAAGGTGGGAGAATAACTGATGGGGGTGGAAATAATCACCCCCTTCCCGATGACATGAACTCCTCGATCATATAATGTTCAAGGAGATGCGAACTTCTGAAGCTGACTATGTCAAGACAAAACAGAATTAACTAATATACGGAAAGCATAAATCTGATGAACTTATGGATACCAAAGGTGAGGAACCTTATAGGCCAGCCCAATTCTTAATGTTACATGTGATGAAATTAACATTGTTGGTGAAGACTGGGTCCAGGTCCTTATCCATGGATTATGGTGGTGATATTCTCAAACATATCTAAGATGAGGTAAGAATGCAATTTTAATGTACAAGTAGATGATACATTCTTGCACTGAATTGCTATATCAACAAATTATATGATTCCGTTGTATTTAATGGGGTCAGCATTACATTGGTTCCGTGTAGATCCATTCAAATCCCCCATGAGTCTAATTAATCTAGCTCAGCATGTCACAGTCACCTTGTCATGTTTACCATCCATTGATATATTTTTTTAAATTTTCATTAATTCTTAAACTATAATGCACTACATCTTAAAAACATGTAACATTGATTTTGATCACTGATTAATTTCGTGATACATTTGAAGATGAATACTTCCACTGCATCTACAACCACAATTCTAAACGCTATAGTCTAACTAATTAACTACCTTTCAATGATACAAATATACATGTAACTACTCTTCTCATTGAAATTCCCCTCCTAACACACGTATCCACGAATATGAAACTTTGGTTCTAATAAAAATGTTAATCAATCGAAGAGTGCAAGCAATAAAAAAACCTACGACACCAATCAAAACGTACAAGCAATCCTTTAAATTCCTCCTTATAAATCCAGCGAAGACAGAAGCGCATCACACACAGACTAATTAATATCATTTGTGTTTGCTCTCAAAATTTCTACAAAATAAATGTCTAGCACTACACAAACCATTGGAGACAAGACATTCAAAGGCGTTGGCAACCTCATCAAACTCCTCCCAAGTGGAACTGTTTTTGCCTTCCAATACCTTTCTCCTGTCCTCACCAACAATGGCAAATGCCACACCATCAAAAAGTACTTATCCGGGGCCTTGCTTATCGCTTGCGGCTTCTCCTGCTGCTTCTCCTCCTTCACAGATAGCTACACCGACAGCGACGGCAAGACACATTATGGCATCGCGTCTTCGAAGGGGCTTTGGACCTTTGGAAGCACGGACTCCGGTTCGACCGATCTCTCCAAATACAAGTTAGGGATCGGAGACTTCGCGCACGCGTTGTTGGCGTTGTTAGTGTTCGCGGTGATCGCGCTCTTTGATGCGAATATCACGTCTTGTTACTACCCTTCTTTTGAGCAGACACAGAAGACATTGATTCAGGTATTGCCCGCCGTCGTGGGAGGGGTCTCCGGCGTGATCTTCATGCTTTTCCCCAACACGCGCCATGGGATAGGTTATCCGCCGACGACTTCAACCAGCTAAGACCAATTGCTGATCAGCGTCCTGAATGTGTGTGTGCTGAATGCTTTTTTCATGTTGTCTTTTGTCTTACCTTTTTTGTATTTTGTTCAAATTACGTTTCTTGAAAAGGGGCTTTACTCGTGTAATAGCTATTCTATCAATGTAATAAGCTAAGTGAACAGATATTCCTTGATCAACTTGTTAATTAAGTTGCATTTTATTGATTGTGAATTGATAATTTGCAATTAATTAAATCTTACATTTACGGGGCAAAAAGTCACTGTTTCATGTTCAGTTTTCTGTTTGGATATTTTTTGCATGGAACAACGGGGTAAGTTCAAAAATAATTCAGGCAAAATTTTTATAATCTTTTTCAACGCCTTTACATATTTATATCATTAATTATCCAGCGAGGTGTGTATATGTGTGTGTATGAAGTGTATATGTATATACATTGTTAAATTTATTTTATATTTATTAAAAATGAATTCATTCAATTCAAATGTAACGATATATAATTTTTATCAAAACATATATCTCGTTATATATACGATATTTATTATTTAAAATAAAATAAGATATGATTATTATTTAAAATAAAATAAGATATGTGAGGCCTTTTACTATTGTACCTAATATTATCCCTAATAATAAATAATATGTTATCCTAAGATTTGTCGAGAACTTGAAATTTTGTGCAATATTCATTCATGCCCCTAGACCGTATTGGAACCATATTGCTTCAGAAGGTTGCAATAGACCTCTGTTGTTCGTGTTATGGGGGTTTCATTGGCCCTTTATCAATCATGATGGGAGGGATAGGCCTACCACCCATTTATTTGTTCAACTATTATATTAGTAAACTCACTATCATAATATTTTGCGTTTCCCAATCCTACCACCTTTTATATGGCCGCTGTTAGCAGTTCTAAGGGTACGTTTGGATTAGTGGTTGAATCCTAAGATTATAAAAAGTCATTAAAAAATGTTCACAGTTTTAAAAGCATAGTTTCAAAAGAGTTTGAAACGCAGTAAAAAATACACTATCACCCCATAAAAATAAATTGAAACGCAGAAGCTGAAAAGATGTTTGGCTCCGCGTCTGCATTTATGCGGCTTTTCCACCGCAGAATCCGTGCAATCGCGGAGCCAAACGGAACCTAAATATAATTTCATATATCTTTCTAATCATCCAATGATGTATATATATATCGTTAAAATTTATATATATATTTATTAAAAACGAGTACATATAATTCGAAATAGAGTAACATTCATTTTTCATTAAAGCGTATGTCATTAGATAATATTTACTATTTAAAAAATTAAAAGTTTAAAACATGTAAGGACGTTTTTGAGACTGTACCAAACATTATCATTTCCTTCTTTTCTCTTATCGCTCCTCTCATAACTTGGGGTGTGTTTGTGTACAGATTGAAAGGAAAAATGATGGAAATTAAAATATGTAATTTGTATTGTCTCCTTGATATAGCACGATTATAGACCGTTCGATACATTGAGGATTACCAAATGGGTGATGATTATTGATTTAAAATTTTAATAATTTTTTATTTTATTAGGATTTCTTTTGCATTTTTAGAATTTGAATTTGAATTTAGATTTGAATTTTTGAATTTGATTTCAAATTTAGATTTAGTTAGATTTATTTGTGATTTAAGAAATTTGTAAGTTCTTAAGGATTCTTTGCTCTACTTTTAATCATATAATTAATTAAGATTTTGATTAATATAATTTATTCATATTTTCATTTTGTTTTTGTTATTCGTGGTGAATATCAGTTATGTAGAGTTTCATAATTTAATATTTCTTTAAAAATAATAGATTGTTGAAGCTCACCATCATTTATCAAATTTGTATAAGAGCGTAGTCCTATGTTACATCAGTTGGTAGAAGAGCCAAAATTGCGACAACCACCGCAAGCTGCTGTTGCCGTTAAGCGCTGCCACTGTCGAGAGCCATTGCCTTCAAACCCCGCCTGCCGCCACCGAATAGTTATCATAGATGCTGCCGTGAAGCACAGCTACCGCTTCTGTCGAGAATTTCCGCACACCACCGTCGTCGTGGTTACCGAGCTGCTGCCACTGTTGAACCACGTCCTTTTTATGTATCTCTTCCATTCAGATTACACCCCATTCAAAAAAGAAAAAATAAATAAATTCCCTCTCAGAATCTATCATCCCAACCACCATACGAGATTCACAACCGACCCATCTACGTCACATCTATTTTTCATATAAATTTTTTTTTCATCTAACCCCTGGTACCCAAGTTTGTCTTCCAAAACATTCAATTCCACATTTTTTTTTTATTCCAGACCAATATAGATTTTTAAAAAAACCCCATGTCTACTGAACGCAAAAGTCAATTTGTTGAATGACCTTAAAGCCATAGAATCAGCCATAAAATCAAAATATGGTCGTCATCAAATGCTTGGACTACATCACCAACTTCTTCAACCAAACACGAGGACATTTTTCTCAACTCTAGTGCAATCATGGACCATTCGATCCATATTGAAGACTACGAATGATGATTATTGATTTATAATTTTAATAAATTTTTAGTTTGTTAGGATTTAGAATTTGAATTTAAATTTGAATTTTTTAATTTGATTTCAAATTTGGATTTAGTTAGGATTTAGTCATGATTTGAGAGATCTAGAGATTTGCGGAGGTTAGACCTCTAATCACATAATTAATTCAAATTTAGCTAATATAATATTATTTTCTCTATTGTATATGCTATGAAGATCAACTACTCTGGCATTTCTTAAAAAAATGAAGAGATTATTGAAGTTTATTGTCATGACATTCTTTTTAAGAATCAACTTCATAGTTGGAGTATGCGGATGCGATCAGATCCGAAAAAAGCGTCGCCATAGGCTGTATCACTCCTTGATACTTGTGCTTTCCATTTGACTGACACAAGGTCAATCAAGTGGGGAATTCGATCGGAAGCAAGTTAAACAGGTGATTTTGTGGGATAATTCTGAATATCAAGTTCGACAGAGAGTCATTCATCACGTCTTAGATCAACCAGAACGGCTAGTTTCGATTGGAAGGTCAGTCGGTCCTCTATTTTTTTAATTGCATGGGGGGAGTTTGGCTACCCGATCGACATGTCATTGTTCGAATTGGAATGGGTTTTAATTGTCCAAGGGATCCCGAACCCGCAGATGATTCCTCCAGATAAAGTTTCACCTACACATCTCTCATGTAGGGAGTGATACTTGTTATATATTATGAAGTCTGATGATGTACTCAGAGGATTGTTGGCGCTACGCATAGTCGGATGGGAGTCGAGCTCTCCGCAAAGCTCTCAGGGTCGAGCCCGCGGGGATCCGAAAATCGTAACAATACTACCTACAATTAATTATCTAGTGAAATGACAATGGCTGCGAGGAATTTTTGAGCAGGGCGGTTGGGAGTGGCCGAACAATGTCTAGCCCCAACTGAACTAAGAACCACAGTCTAGATAGCAGTTCAGATTCGTATGAGGGGTGAATTTCTTAAACTTTAATTTTCACATGTGAGCACGTGTTGGTGGTGAACGTTCTTATACTACTGACATCAGAAATACCCTTTTTGTCAAATATTCTTGAAGGTGTAACCCAGATCTCGATGGGCCTACCATCCACTGAAGCTCCATACATTGATCAGAAATCACAGAAATTACATCTTTTTCTACCATTTCGAGATGAACCCTAGCCACCCACTTTTTAAAGAAAATTCCAAACATAAAATTCTTTTCAACAGAAAGTAAAGCACAATATTGAAACAGAGATAAAACCAGTCTCTCTATGTTATAAGTTTCTATAAAGGCCCTCTCAACATGGAGGCAAAGAAATTGAGCGTCTAAAATGGAGGCAATAAACCCTGATCTCGAAGACCAAAGCTCGCCTGAAAAGGCCAACAATCAAGCGTCATCGTCCGTCCGGACGGTGCCGTTCACGGACCGGACGCTCTCCAGCGCCGCCAACCTCGTTCAGCTCCTGCCGAGCGGGACAGTCCTCGCTTTCCAAGCCCTCTCTCCATCCTTCTCAAACCACGGCACATGCTACACGTCCAACAAGTACCTCTCTCTATCACTACTCATCGTTTGTTCCCTCTCATGCATCTTCTTCTCCTTCACCGACAGCTTCTTAGGCGGTGATGGCAAGCACTACTATGGTGTCTCGACCGTCCGCGGTCTCTACGTGTTCAACGATGACTGTGTTACGGGTGAGGAGAGGAGGCGGAGATTCGGTGATTTGAGGAAATATAAGATACGATTGTTGGATTTTGTTCATGCGTTTCTGTCTGTGGTGCTGTTTTGGACGGTCTCGTGGGGAGACGCCGATATACAGACGTGCTTCTTCCCTGACGGAGGGCACAACGAGATGGAGGTTCTCGTGAATCTACCGTTGGGAGTTGGGGTTCTGTCGAGCTTGGTTTTCATGGTGTTTCCGACGTCTCGGAAAGGCATGGGGTATTCTGATGCGTCGCCCAGGTAGACCAGTTGAAGGCCTTTTTTTCTTTTTTTTTGTATGGCCTGTGTACTGTAACAAGCACATATTACACAAGTTGTTGTTTAGAGTAATATAGATGATCAATACTGGCCAATTTTTTATGGGAAAATGTTGCCCTGTCCTTTTTAACACATGTTTTTTATTTTTATTAATAGTAAACATATGTGTTTTAATTAAAATGTATATCACACAATTTTAAGTTCAATGAACCAATTTAACAAGGTATATATCTCGTCTAATAAGGTATATAATCTGGATAACTAAAGAGATATATGAAACTGTATTATCTTAGCTGTAACTATAAAAATAACTTTATGAAACAACACTTTTTTATGATTTTATTATTTTCTTAGGAAGTTACTATGAGGTTTTGTTGGTGATTAACACAAGACATTGAAGTTGAAGTGATTTATTTACAAGTTGATTTGATTAGGTAGCAAATTTGGAAAACGAGAGCTAATTAAAGAAGAAGCATGAGCTATATATTCGTGTTTAGGTTGCATTAGATGTGACAAGCAGACACCTTTTCCTCATTCTGATTATGGATGCCAGTATCGCGGTTGTCGTTGTCTTATCTTTTTGTCCCTAACCATCCTTTTGAGGAAGCCTGGCGGATAGGCCTACTTTATATGTAACAGAAACGGTTGAAACGGTGTATATCTTTAGCTTCTCCATAGCCTGTCTTTATGTTTAGGATGGTTGGAGTATTGTTTGATACCCGACTAGATGAAAATGATGTGAAAAAATTGATCAATCTAAAAACTGAATCAATAGAAAGAGATCCAAATCAATAGAAAGAGATCCACTGATGAAGATTTATGTTTTTTTTATCCCGCTTGGTCGATGAAGATCTATGTTGTGACGCTTGAGACATTTTTTATATATATTACAATGACATTTTTCATTTATAACCCCATGATCTTTAGCCAACTACATACACTATCGATAAGTCTCACAAAGGCGGTGTGCTCCTATCTAAATAGTTCTAGCATGTGCGTTGGCTCTCTGGCTCACTAGGAAAGAAGTGGTGTTCAAGGTATTAGAAATAATTCTCATAAATCATAAAAAAATGTTGTATCTCAATTAGTGATTAATTTAAAGAACTCATATATAATATAATTGATAATATAAAAATAATAAGATAGAAAGAAAAAAGGTCGGAATCACCTGATCGAGAGTGATGCAGCATGATTATGGACCGTTCGATCGACATTGAAAACCATCAAATGGACCAGTATAGATGATTTATAATTTTTAATATTGTTGTTTTATTTGTTAGGTTTATCATATTTTTCTGGATAATTATGATAGTTAATATTTAGATATCATCAAGATATTAATTTTTATTTTATTAGTTAGGATTTGAATTTGAATTTAAATTTGGATTTAGTTAGGATTTAATCAAAATTTATTTGTGATTTTGCAGATTTAGAGAATTTGTTGATATCCTAATTTGTTAAGGATTGTCTGCTGTAGCTTGTAATCACATAATTAATTTTTTTATCAATACAATTTTTTTATTTCTTCGTTTTATTCTTCGTGGTGAATATCAATTACGTAGATTTCCATCATCTGATATTTCTTTGAAAAATCAAAAACAGATTATTGAAACCCACTATCCTAGCATTCTTTTGAAGAATCAACATGATTGTTAGAGTTTGCAGATCTTACATCTTTGATCAGATCCGCAGAAGAGCATATTTATACACTGCATCAGTTGGTATCAGAGTCTCATCGATTCAACAACTTAATTTATGATCCATCCTATTTATCAATATAAAAAAAATCTCATCCAATCCATACAACCCCAAACCCAAAAAAAAAAAATGCTGTCTCATCTCATCCCTTCCATAAAACACTTTTTCAAATTAGAAAAATAGTTTTTTAGTTTTAAGTCTATGTAAACATGACTATTTAGGAATTGATCCCTTCCTTCTTTGTATTTCTTTTTAAGTCCCCATGCTGCCTATTTACCTTTTAGTCCCTCCGTTAAACGTCTATCCATACACCATTATTTTATGAAATGTGATTTTATTTTTAAGTAGCTCTAAACTATGTTATTTAGAGTTCAGTCCCTCCCTTTTTCATATTTCATTTTGAGTTTTCAACTTCAAACGGTTTTTTCTTATGATCCCCTAGATAAAATGTTTATACGAATTTGTAAGTATTGTGATATTTGAAACTTGTATACAAAATGTTTGGATAAATATCTAAACCAAAACTGTATTTGTATTATAAGGTGTTCAATAACAATTTTAATATTAGTTAACACTACATATGCTCACCCAATCCGAGATTACATTCTCTTATAGTCAGGAGCGGAGCCAGGAAATAATTTTAGGGTGGGCTGAATTAAATTTTAGTAAAAAGAAAATTTATGTTTGATAAAAAATATTAAGTAAAATTTTATATAAATATATCAAATTTGTAATCAAAATCTACTTAAGCATCACATAAATATATTAAAAATTGCGTTATAATAGTGTATGGGTTCTATCAGAGTGTATGGCGTAATTTGTTTTAATCATTTTGTCAATTAAAAAAAATACACTAGTGCATCTCAATATATATTTCAATTCATATATAACAACATGAACTTCAATAGAAGAGTGCATGATTTGTTTTAAAAAAAATGGTATGCACTGCAATTGGGGCTGCATGAGAGGTTGGATATATCATTTTCCTTAGGAAAATATTAGATTCGGTCATTTTTACTGTTTACAACTCAAATTATATATGTTTTCATTTCTGTTCATGGACTAATAAGAAAAAAATGTTTGAAATTAGGGACTTAAAAATGAAATATGAATAAGGAAGGGACTGATCACTAAATAACTTAGTTTACAGAGACTTAAAATTAAAATCACATTTCACAAAATAACGGTGTATGGACGGACGTTTGTGTCACGCCCCAAACACTCCCACCTCTATTTTTTACACTTTATTCACATTTTATTTTTCATCAACTAAACATTCCAACCTCTATTATTACGTTTCCCAACGAGAATAACTGAAAACACAATCAAACACAAAATCACTTTTTCCATTGATAAATTCAATAATTTCTGGAATAGATATAAAGCCCAGAATAGCTTATACTTCTATCCAAATGGACCAAGTTTAGACCGAAGTGTTACTATATGTAAGGAAAGTTATATATTTTCTTATTTAAAATTTTCAATTTATTATTTTCCTTAACGTTTCTAACTAATTCATTTTTTTTTAGAATTTTTTTTTGTCTAGTAAGTATTTTTTCTGATCTAATCTTTTTTAATCAGCAGGAGATAAGATTTGAATTCAGATCCCGTCACTATAGGAGAGTACATATACCATGCTACCTAGATGAGTTTTTTTTTTTTTTTTAATCTATAACAGAGTATTTTTCTTTGATAATATAATAAGAAACTATAACCTTCATCCAACCATTAGCGTTTCACGTAATTCTAATTTCTCTTAAAATGTCACATTTAAATTTTTAAATGATATTGTCAGGTAGTTGATTGCAAGGGTTCATGCATTTAGTATATTTGAACATGGAACCTTTTTTTCTCACGTTTGATATTTATTGGTGCCTTGTAAAACAGGTTAGAGTGTTTTGTTGATAATGGGATTGTAAATTTGTGATCACCTAGACTAGTAGTGATCGGAGTGCGTAATAACGATACATCTCACCAGATAAGCTGACTTAAAAACCAGTGGAAATTTGTACTACAACAACGTCCGGCTTTGAAATAACACATGGGCCTAGTCTTCTATATGTGAAAAAATAATTATATATCCTTTTTCTCTACTAGGAGAAACTTAAGATTCCACAACTATCATTTTTGCTATACTTATCAAGATGCATGTGGCGCGTGGCATGACTTAAGATAGCGTTTAGTAGCGAGATAACAAAACTGATTTTCTACAAATGTTGAATTTAAAATTTATTTTACAGGAAATTGTTCCTCTTAGCTTTCTCCAATCACAGCTTTTGAATATTATTTATCTTAATCTGTCTATAAGAAACTGTGATTACAAAACTGTTTAGTTGCATGATTACAGAATCAGCTTTCTACGGACACAAAAATAGTCCAATCGTATAACCAAATGCTGCATACATATATGCGCATGTAATCTCTCACACCTAGGTGTAGGGCTCATTTTTGTGGCCCCCAACGAAGGACAGGTATATAAGTCCCTCACTTCGATCCGTTACGTGTCCTTGTCCTTACCTGATCGAATAGGTAATCACCCAACTCAAATAATCCGGGCCAATTAAATCTCACATTGTGTCCGGATCCACCAGAGGGGATTATATCTGGTCTAATGCTGCCTAAGTCACGACTGAGTTGTTCGGCCAGAGGCATATCCCATTGGATCTGACACAATTATGACAGAAAAGTCAGGTTGGATTATATCCACCAAATTCTAAGGATTTCTAAGGAATTCCGTTGAAGAAGGGCGAAAGATCTAGAAAAATAGTTCAACAACTTCAGGATGGATATAAAAGGAGGCATATAATTCTATAAATGATGTAAGTAAAGCAATATTCTTTCACTACAATAGCTTCATTTAACTTGATCATCGGAGAGTCTTTGATAGGGCCCTTCCCCTTTGACGGGGCATCGGAGATCGCGACATCCGAAGATTAGGCAGCTAAGGACGGATCATGTGGAATTGGATACCGGAATAATGACATGGGAATCCCACAAAACTGTAAATCCGGCAAAACTGTAAATAAGTTTGGCAAACATTGTTTTCTCCCAACCATTGTAAGCTGAATAAATCTCTTTACAATCTTTTTCATTTTCGTCATGCATATATATTCAATATTTATAGCCATGTTACCATTTAAATAAGCTACATTTAACATTTAAGGATTCAGGTAATGTACACACTTCATCATTGATATTGAAAATGCCTAACCAACTGTTTTAAAAAATGGGAGTTGTTACACCCAGATCCATTTTCAGCCCCAATTCTAACTTTATATGTTCACGTTAACAAGACATATGTTTCAAAATAATTTTTTTACTTTTTCTATAAATGCATCCATGCAATTCATTGGAGTATATGTTTCATTTTCTATAAAAACATTTACATCATTAGATGAGGTATACTATTTTTAAAAATTCAAAACACGTGTAGACTGGAATTAAAGTTGAAATGGAGCTTGGTGTAACATTATCTTTAAAAAATTAGTAAACCAAATTTTGACCAAAATGGTTTTTGAAAATGTTCTCGATATAAATCTCCTGCGAAAGTTTTCAAAAATTTAATATCGCCGTGTTGGATTGTGCTCAGTTGAGTAGTTTACTTTAACAAAAAAATTTGCAATAAAAAGTGCAGAATCTTGATCACACCATTCGGATATTCTTAGGCTGTTCATTAATCAAGCAATTGATGTGGCTGTATCAAGCAAATGATAACAAATATCCTGATACAGCCACATCAATTGCTTGATTAATGAACAAATTTTTTTATATGCTACAACCTAGACACCAATAATGAACAAATTTTTTTTATATGTTACAACCTAGACACCAAAATGACCACTAGCTAATGTGCATGTGCATTGCACAAAAAAATACATGTTACACACCAAGAGTAAAAAGATTGCCAAAGGAAAAAAAAAAATCATGTTTTACATATATTGCATATTTTTCTGATAGAGCTTTTGTTCAATTTAATAGAATGTGAAATGAAGTTAGTGTATTAAAACTTTGTGAATCAGATCAAAAAATTCAAAACATCTGTATTACAAATAAAAGTATTTTGCTCCATGTTCTTGTTTCTTCTGTGAGGCGAATTATTAATGTGAATAGTAATACTTAAGCCCTCTTTTGGGGGCCCATTAATTAACAATAATAAGTCATGGAAAATGTTAGACTCAGTCACATTCATCAACCAAAACTCAGACCTCACATGTTTTTATTTTTATTTAAATAGTAAACACCATCTAATAAGGTATATGATTTGATAAAAAAATGTATACTGCTTCATTTCGAGTTAAGTGAACTAATTTTAGTAAGTATAAGAAAATATTTAATGTAGTATATATAACATCTAACATGTATATGTTTAATTCACTGGATTTTTAACATGGTATGTAAGACTATGTTTTGAACTAAGAAAAAAACTGAGTGTAATAGCACTCGTCATGGAAAATGTTAGATGCATTTGGTTTCGTTGTGCATTTTAAATTTACTTTTACAAATTGTGAGTTTATTGCTCTCCCGTGAGTTAAAGAAATCACGCAGCATTCCCAAAATACAATTCTAAAAAAAAGAAAGAAAAGAAACTAAAGCAAGGAAGAAAAGATGCCTACGTGCATCCCTAAAAATACAAGAACAACAAATTTTTTGGATAAAACAACTTAATTTATTTTTAAATTGGGAAAGATTTAAAATTTAAATTTAAGATAAGAGTTCTATAATTGAGAAAGATTTAAAATTTAAATTTAAGACAAAAAATTTTCATATTTTATAGACAATAAAATGTCAACACCGTTGACATTTTATTGTTTTCTATTATATAACATCAACTTTGTTGGCTTTCTTTAAAAACATGAAAAAAAATCACTCTTAAGTGTCAAAATGCCACATCCATTGACGTTTTTAGTAGACACATTTTAAAAAAAGATAAAAACACTGACGTAGTTGGTTTAGAGATCAGATTATAGGTTCAACAGGCGTTGGACAATTCGCGTTTCTGACCGTCCGATCTTCTTAAATAAGAAGATCGGACGGTCAGGAACGCGTTCAACAATCAAATTGTCCAACGCCTTGACCTAACCCGATCCCGTTGGTTTGACCCGGTCAGCTGAACTAGTTTGGTAATTATTTAAAACTCATTATTAGTTTGTTAATTAAGCATCAAATGATGCCTTTTTTTTGAAAAAAATGACCAATGGCTGGACCTCTCTTTCTGCAATCTCAAAATAAGTAAATATAAATTGTTGTGATCACTTAACATAAATGGCAGGTCCTCTCTTTCTGCAATCTCATGTAATTATTGTTATTTAGGAAAGTTTTTATCTTCTATCAATCCTACGTAACATGTTTTCAAAATAAAAAAAAACTAAATAAGTAAATTATCAAAATAGAAAATCTGAACAAGGAAAGTAGTAAATTAGAAACTCAAAAGAAGGAAAATATAAACAAGTCATAGATATGTCTAACATAAATGGCAGAATCAATCTCTAATGCAGTCTATAAAAGTGACCACAAAGGCTCTTTCAAAAACGCAAAGACCCCTCTCTCTCTCTCTCTTAATTTCTCAATGGGGGAGACCTGTGACCTAGAAATAGGCAAAGAAGCCAATCGAATCCCCTGTTGGACCCTAACAAACGCTGCCAGCCTCTCACAGCTCCTCCCGACGGGCACCGTCTTCATGTTCCAAGCCCTCTCTTCGTCCTTCTCCAACCACGGCAAGTGCTACACGTCGAACAAGTACCTCACCTTGTCATTGATCATCCTTTGCTCTGTCTCCTGTATCTTCTTCACCTTCACCGACAGTTTCATACATGATGGCAAGCACTACTACGGCATCGCAACGTGCAACGGTTTCTGGGTATTCAACAATAATTATGACAAAGAAGCCAATGGGGATAAATTAATGGACCTACGGAGGTATAGACTACGCTGTGTTGATTGGGTGCAGGCGATCTTCTCGGTGTTGTTGTTCTGGACGATCTCGTTCAGCGAGAGTTATATTCAGGGTTGCTTCTTGCCTGAAGTACTGGGGCATAACGCAGAGCAGCTTGTGAAGAATCTGCCACTCGGAGTTGGGGTCGTCTCTGTTTTGGTGTTCTCTGTTTTTCCGACGTCCCGAAAGGGTATCGGATATTCCGGTGCGTAGCGTTGGAGATCGATCAATGAACAGTCCCGTGCAGTCTGACAGTTGACTATTAAAGGATCCTTCAGAATTTAATTGTGGATTTGGATTTTTATTTTTTTGGTTATTTATTAGCTTTGGTTATTGATGCGTGTACATTGTTGCTAGGAGGTAATATGTCTCCAACAAATGGGTATTTATTAATAGTGTTCAAGTTATTTTCAATTTCAAAATCATGCTCCTAAATTTTATGGGAGGCTGCTGTACACAATTATTATTTACGGTACCCCATGAAATCCAATTTGAGTAAGTAATGATATGATGTGCGTGTAAATAATAAAGATATTTTGAAAAGTTGTCCACAACTAATATCATCAATTTTTTTCAAGGAAAAATGATTAAAAAAACCTCACAAAATTTAGAAATACTCAAATCAGACACTTTTTAAAATTATGCATAAAAAGTCTTATTTTATAATTTTAGAAACACAAAAGACTAATTTACCCTTATGCAATTAGATCTTTAATACATTCTATATCAGTTAACTTTATAAAATATTTCACCCTATTAATTTTAGTCTAAATCTTTATTCACATTTTTTTTACTTTATTCACATATTATATGGCTTCATTAATTTATCATAAAAAACTTAAATTAGTTTACATATCCATATTTTTTTTTAAAATCAACATTTAATGGAGTTTATCATAAAAAAATTCATATTATATTAACACATATCTTATAAAATCCTTCTAATCACAAAAAATTTAGAGTAAAAAAAAGTTCTATATGAGAATGTGTAAAATACATTAACAAAACTAAGAGGGTGAAATATTTTAACAAAATTAAGAGGCATAGAATATGTGAATGATTTAATTACATAAGGGTAGGTTAGTCTTTTGTATTTCCAAAATTGTGAAATGAGACTTTTTTAGGTATAATTTTAAAAAATTACTGATTTAGGTATTTCAAACTTTTGAGAGACTTTTTTTTTGTCATTTTCCCTTTTTTCAATTCATTTATGTGTGATGTAATATATCATGTTATATATACATAAATGATATATTTTTTAATAATGATTAAATAACTTTTTTTATAAAATTCATTATGAAATCACATAAATGAGATATGTTACAACTAAAACTGAATTATTCTGCATATACATCCCTCAACCAACCCTATGTTGTATAAATACCCCATTAGAAACTCTCAAACCAAAAGTAAATTTCCCTAGAATAGATATAAAAAAAATAGCATGTACAATTTATACCATTTTGAATAATATTATTGAAATAACAAATAATCCTGGATATTTTGTTAAAATGTGGTTTTTTATAGGGATCTAAACAAAAAAAAGAGCAAGAATTAAATTATGTTCAAAATTCATTAAATATTCATAACTTTTGAAGTATAACTCCTATTGGGGTGATTAATAGCTCGTTGGAAAGAGCTTTTGATATTATCTTTAGGACTTTGAAATAGTTATTTCCCAAAAATGAATTGCACGATGAAAAGTGAGATCAAATTATGAAAGTCATATTTGGCCCCTATTTATCACATATATTCCATGATTATCTCAATCTAAATGTAACAAAAAATAATTACAATAAAAAAAACGATGATATGGCACAGTCACCACCATTCATTCACTATATCATTAATATAGATATATAGATAGATATTAGAAAGATAAATTTGATTTAAATCTCACATTATCTTATAAATTTTTTTTTTTTTCATTCTTACCCTTAATATAAAATTAAAAGTTCAAATATACCTGAGGATAAAATTGGAAATGGCACATAAAGGAACGAATATGAAAACAAACACTTTTGATTAGATATAATTGACACATTTATGATATCATTAGGATATGATTTTCTGTTTTTATTCAGGATATTTCTTTTATGTTATTAATAAATAAATAAAATCTACTCAAATGGATTTTAAGAGATTTGAGAGATTTATGTGGAGATCCTAGTTTTTTGGGATTCTCTTTCTATAAATAAACTTTGTAATCACAAAAATAATCATATTATGATATTTTATGTGCAAAGTTGATTGGATATGTGGAAGAGTGGACCTACGTCAAGTAATAAGTATATGTTTCTTTAGATAAAACACACAATTTATGTTTATCGTAATTTATATTTATTTTAATAAGGAATTGCACTTATATATTCTTCTTCACATCAGAATTTTCCATAGTTATCACAAGGATGAATTATTATCAATTCCAATCTATTTTTTCCTTGTTCATGTAACAAATATACAGTGAGCTAATTTAAGGTGGTTAGGAAGCCTCGTTAATTTTTCATAATATAAACACCATTTGGGGCTTTTAGGTGGGATACTCTTTTAGCTCTTTTTATTTTCAAAATGCCAACTTAAAATGTCACATGGGATCATTTGATTGAGTTAAAAAAAAATTTCCCCTTCTATTTAAATTTATCTATTTGAAAATTAAAACTGATTGGTCCTTAGGTGATATGGAGTTAAATTATATGTTTCTATGTTTGATTGATCCCGAGGAGACAGTTTTATGGGCGATCAAAGATAGTTCAGCGATTCATAAGAATAGAGATGAGAAGGGGGGTCATCATGCTAGATTTATCCGAAGCGTATGATAATGTGGATGGAGAGTTCCTTCTACACCTATCGCCATGTCACGGTTTGGAGTAAAACTGGCTCTGGCTGTTGAAGGAATGTATATCCATGGTTAGTAAGCCTATTTTGATGAACGGAAACCCCTATGGCTTCTTTCATAGAACAAAAGCCTTTGGGGACCTTTTATCTAGCTCCCCTATGATTTACTATGCTCACTAATGCCTTTTCTAGGATACTAAAAATGGTGGATGCAGTGAGTTGGATCAATTAAGAGAGTGAGGAGCTCTTAGGGGCCCCATAATTTCATACAGATCCAATTAGCATACTAACAACCTCTATTAAAACCCATTGACTAGATCCCTAAACCCATTTAACATACTAACAATCCCTATCAAGGCCCAACAAATTAATACACCGATCTTTTGACCCAACAACTGCACAAAAATTAATAAATTATTAATACTATATATATATAATTATAAAATATGTAGTTGTTACAATAGTATATTTCTATTAGATTTTTCTATACACATATATATGACTAGCGATAACTTGTGGTCGTGCAAATTTTCCTGTTTCGTGTGGTTTTCAAATTGGACCGTCCGATCGAGTGTCCATCCATCAGATGACCACTTTTTATAAAAAGAAAATTTAAAAACAGAAAAGAACCGGCTCTACCGGGTTCGATCGAGGGAGCAAAAAAAGGAAAAAAATAACTTTCAAACCCTCTCCGTTTTCTCCTTCTCTCCCTTCCATTTCACTATGCTTTTCTTCATTTCAACCACCCTGAGAACCATCAGACACCATTCACCCCCCCCCCCGGCACTCCTTCTCCTCACGTGGATCTCCCCTCCGGCACCTCTTCTCCTCACGTGGCACCCCGTCTCGACACCGTGCGTCCGTGTCCATCACCGTCCCTATCCCCGCAAAACATTCAATGTGAGTATTGTCTTTAAATTGCCTTTGTATTTCATTATCTAGGGATTTTGGTTTTGATTTGATCTGTTGATTGATTATTTAGGGTTTTCATTTTTTTTAAAGAGTTTGTTAGTTTGTTAGTTTTAAGGGTTTGTATTTTGTTTATTTATTTCATGAAATTGGTTTATGCAATGGAAACCCTTTTAAAGGGTTTTTTTTTGTGTTGTGCTTAGATTAGGTTGGAGTCCTCATGATTTGAGGATCACTTGATGATGAAATTGTTGTGAATAGGGAATCATTGTATGGTTTAAAGATTATTGCTAAAATGGTCAAATTAGTCCTTGTGTATGAGCTTATTTTGAAGTTTTATGTAGTGCTTAGATTATGCATAGGTTTAAATCCCAATTGCAACATTCATGAAAATAAAAAGTAAAAAAAGAAGAAGAAGAAAGACTGATCCTGGCATTGATTTTTTCAAATGAGATGAGATTTATTTTTATAATTGTAATGGGTGTAGATTTTAGGGTTTATTAGTATTTTTTTTAGGGGTTTGTCTAATTTTTTTAACATAGTCCTCATGAAATTTTGCTTATTTAGTGTTTTGATTCATTTATTGTTTTGTTTGATTATTTAGGATTTTTTTTCCTTTAAAAATAGGTTTCTAAATATTGGGTTGTTTCTTGAAAAGTTTGTAAAAAAAATTCAAGGGTTTGTGAGTTCATGACATTTCTAAGAATTGAATCACAGAAAAATAGCGCAGTTGCAATGGTGATAACAGGAGCTACCACTACAAGAAAACAGGGCATTAGCTGCGAAATGTTTCGTAGCAAAAACTTGTATTTTCGCAGCAAAAGCTCTTTTTCAACGAATTTATTTCCTGGGAAAACATTTTGCTGCGAAATAATATATTCGTAGCAAAAGTTAACTTTTCGTTGCAAATGGCATCCTTTAGCTACGAAATAGGTTTCGCAGCAAAAGATCCCGTTTTGCGACGAAAAATCTTTCGCAGCAAAAGGCCATTCTTACCACGACACACCATTTGCTACGAAATTAATCTCGCAGCAAAAGGTGGCCTTTTGCTGCGAAAATGTTATTTTATAACAAAAGATAACATTTTACTGCGACACTAATTTCGCAGCTAAAAAGTACATAAATTTTAATAAAAAAAAATTTATATTTTGCAGGAAAAGGTCTCAT
Organism: Acorus calamus; assembly: GCA_030737845.1. Lineage (NCBI taxonomy): Eukaryota > Viridiplantae > Streptophyta > Magnoliopsida > Acorales > Acoraceae > Acorus > Acorus calamus. Next base: position 5,393,003 of record CM060862.1, read on the forward strand.
TTTCATAAAAAAAGCTTTTTTGATTTTTTTTTAAATTTTATATTACAATTAAATAAATATAAAATGATGACTATAATAATATAAAAAATCCAAGTTTTTAATAAAAACTAATTATATACATTACAAATTGTTATAATATCTTTTACAAGAAGAAAAATTTCAACACCACATTATTTGAAAATTCTATAATTAAAATTTACCTTCATTCACCAACTAGAGCTGCCAAGACCAAAGTCCAATCATATTAAATTATTGGAATTACAAAAGCCACAAACTTTAAGAAGAGAAAGAGGTACCTCAAATTGACAGATAATTTAATAATTTTATTATAGTATCAACATAAATTTGTTCTATTGTCTTAACAAAAAATACAGCATTGTCATGTAAGATTATAAGAATAAGGTAAGTGAAAAATGAAAGGAAGTAAAAGAGAAATAAAAAAAGATGACAAAAGCAAGGATTCAAGCTCAGTTAACAACCACCTCTACTCTAATCTTTCAAGTGGCCACTTGTAATTTTATTATGATGCCTTCATAACTTGAAAGGATCAAATTCTGGCAACTTTACACAATCAATAATTTAGCTAAAAAAGGATACATGACAAGACTTTATACACAAATACTACTCAAATAGTAGATCCAAAACATTAAACCTTAAACCTCTGTTGAAGACTGATGAAACTAGAAAAATGGAAAAACACAGTTTTACTTATAAATTACCAACACAAACATATTCAAATAGCTCTAACACACCTCCAAAGAGCTGGAGAAATATGGTGCAGCATAAGTGGCAAAATCAATGCAAAATTGCAAATGACGCAGGAAAGGGGCAAACAAAATAAAATGTGAGACGAGAGCCTATAAGTGATATCGTGTAGAAAGGCTGGACATAAATTATTTGAAAAAAAAAATTACTTGTCAACTTCTGGTTCAGCTCCACTTGACAAGATAACATAAATGATCTTGTTCATCACACGTGCAGGTTTGCATGGATGTATGGATGCATGCTCCCCTTGTAGGTGCGGATGGTCTTCAATCATTACCTGAACATAGCAAAAATGTTTACGATTGAATTCACGAAATGAGAAGCATAATTTGAACATAAACTGAAAAGATACACATGTAACAATGTAACATCAACAGAGGAATAGCTATACACTTCTGAACCTAAGTTTTTAATTTTTAATGAGTTCCCCAAAGAAAGATTAGATTGGAATAGGGAAATAAAAAAGCAAGTTTATGCAAATAACAAAGAGCAAAGGCGAAAAGAGATTACCGTTTGGTGCGCATGGTCATGACTAACATCTTCAAGCACGAGTTCTAGATAATTGTAAAGGCATCCTTGACTGTGACAGTGTGGCCAAGAAAAGGAACAAACAGGAATAAAAAAGTGCACCACCCCCCCTCCCCCCCCCAAACGAATGGGGAACGAGGGAAGGACCAAGTGATAGCGAAAGTGAAAAAAAAAAAGAATGAAAACAAAAAAATCTAAATGTTCATATACTAAAGTATATTTCAATCAACCCATAGAGACCATCTAAGAAAGAATAAACATATGTTCGTCACAAAGAGATTTTTGGAGGGCTGCTTTGAGTATCAAGAACATCTGGGATTCAGTGGAGCAGTTTTATTGTGACTTGATTCTGTGCAGCGGCATGTAGTGTCAGGTTCGAGAAGGGGAAGTTGGTAACTGAAGAGTAATTTGTCTATCTACTGATTAGAGGTTGTAAATGTCTTGTATACTTTCCTTTGGATCCTCTCTGTTTTCTGTTTTTCCTCCACATTGTTTTTCAGTTCGATTTCCTGACCACATAACCTTGATTTTAATATACATGTGGCAGATAGACTACATTTTGTTCTCAAAAAAAAAAAAGGGGTAGAGGTGAAGACATTCTAGCATGAAGGAGAAAAAAAGTTAAGCCTCCCAATAATTTTAAAAAAAATAATTCAAAAAACATAACAAGTATGAAAAACATGGACAATTTCTATAATTCATCATACATCATGATACCATGACTTAACAATTACTCTATTTCAAAGTTAAAAATTAAAGTTCTCAAGCATAAAAAAGTGTCTTGCTCTATCCCTAGTCTCTAACATCTAGATCTCTATATAAAAATCATATAAAGCTTAGTTGAAGAATTCATCATCCTCATCCATGTTATCAACTCCCTTTTCATCATCTTCATCCATGTTAATGTACAAAATTACAGCTCACTGATTTAAACAAAAAAAAGGATCATTGTATTCATGAATTAGAAGAAGTTCTTATCATGGGAAGTTGGTAACGTGGATGGATAGTAAGCCACACTCATCCATCAATTGTTATGCACATGAAGGAAATAAAATAAAACACAACTGAACACCCTGAGAGATAAACCATACAAATATAATTCACATTGTTAAACAAACCAACTTAAATCTAAATAACAGATTTAAAAAAACAACAAAAAGTTCATAAATGAATGAAATACATAAAATGGACTACCTCAAGGAATTTTATAAGCAATATACATCACTTCTTCAAATCATCATCATATATGGATGAAATGCATAAAATATATATGGATGAATTACATAAAATGAGACCTAAAGAATAAATACAAAAATTTCATTTATGTTAAATCCACCAAAGGTATGCAATGAGGATGCCTTAAAAGAGTGTTCCTCATTTAAATTAAACAATAAATTGAATACTGCCAGGTATATATGATAAACAGCAAACATCCATATAGAATTCAACATACTGCCTTTATTATCATGATTCTTTTTCTTGTATTGCTCCCTCAACCCCTTTTTATCACAGAACCTACAGAGAAAAAAAGAGTCAGATGTCAAATGAACTCTAACCAACCATAAGAAAAATATATCAAAGGACTGTTACACTTAGAACATGAAAAGTGAATTGTAAAAATAAAAGTTCAGTTCACAACCAGGGAGAGTCGCATACGCGTTGTATTGCTGGGATGTGTTGCATGTGAAGTATAGCTGACAATGTGTTATTGAGGAGCTAAATGTGAATCTATACTGATGTGCTAAATGCTGCGTATATGCTGAATGTAAAGCATTGTTCATGTATATATGTAAATGTGCTGAACATAAAGCTGTTGTGTTGAATATGAAATATGCTACTGATTCCATTTCATGTTGATACACCAAACAAACATGCTATAACTTTGACATCACAACCTACTCACCACATTACAACCAGTTTAATTCAAATGTGCTTTTCACTACAAACATAAAACATTCATTGGAAAAAAAAATACATCACAATCTGTTTAAATATAAAATTCATATTGAATAAGTAAAACATTGTTAGATGTAAAGCGCCCCCCCCCCCCCCCCCCCCCCAAACAGAAAACAAATGCAAAGATCACATGTGCAAAGATGGAAAATCAAATGTGAGTTACATGGTAAAATTGTTAAAACTAAAGTACAATTTGTAATACACTTGGTAGAACTGTTCAATCACACATACACTGATGCATGAGTATTCATTTATATGTATGGAATATGACAAACTTTATATATAATTAGAAAATATAATCATCTAAAACACTAAATATATACTAAATGCAACTTTATATACATTAAGTTATGAAAAATAGAATCAATTAACATAGAGAATCAATTTGAGAAATCAAGATCAAGAAAAACAAGCAAATAAAAGAAGACTCACTCACATACATAACTCTTCAAGGCTTCCATATTCAAGAATGCAAATCAAGCAAAACTACCAAGAACTAACTAATCAACCCCCATAAATATAAAGCTTTGTGTTTCAAGAAATGAAACGAAGTGAGAAGAAAGGGAAATTTTTTTTATTAACCTAACTCTTTGAAAGGGATGATTTTCTGAGTATCAATAATAAAGAACGAAACACCTTCCATGGTGTTTAATATATAGTAGTAGATATTTTCTCATGGCCACACTTAGCTAGATACCATATTATGAAATGATATTCGTAAGAAAAACATGAACAATAAATTTCCTTTGCAACAATAAAAGAAGAAAGAACAGAACAAGGCTAAATCAATATCACAAATAAATTGTATTGTGTTCCAACAAAATCATCCAAATATATAATAAACTAAAAACTAAAAACACATGGTAGTAGAAAATTGAAGAAATTTGAAAATAAGAAAAGTATTGGAACTGGTCTGCAATGATAGAAATGATTGACAATTCTCTCTCTTTACATATAAGAGCAACACACATAAGCTACAAGCATTGCATATATGCAGGTGGAGAAATTAATTCAACCTCATCAAATCAACCAACATATATCAAGCAATTTTCCCCAATAAAAAAATAAAATAAAACAAATGCAAAATTTATTTTTATTATAATTGGATGACTAAGGATCCTGCATGTCTTTTGGTTCTTCCCATATCATCAGTGTGAAGGAATTATGTTATATTCTGGTACAAACAGAGTTCACTTCCTTTCATAAGCTAAGATTAATCCATCATATAACAGATGATCGCATATTGATGAATCTTTTATACCTTGTTAGAAACACCAAATCATAACCTAGAATATGATGTTCTAAAATGGATTTAAATACAAATGGAAGAAACATCATGCTCATTGATAGCTGCACCAAAAGGATTAGAATCTTAGTTCATGTTATTTTAGGATGAAAGTGTTATTCACAATTTTGTTACTTTCATTTTTAGATAATCTTATAATATTAAAATAAATATTTCTATCTGATAAATATTGGTCTTCAAGGCTGCACTTCTATTAGCATTCATATCAACTACCAATGCCCTCCATCTCCACCAAACACCAAAAAAAAAAAACAATTACATACCTTCAAAAAGCAAACCCTTATTTTCACCTAGCCTGGAAACAAACATCTGAAAAAACAAATAAAGCCCATAGAGTTGTATACACAACTAATGCATTAACAATCAAATCAAATATATTATGTATCTATAAATAATAAATTAAATTAATAAATAACCGCAAGAATTACACAATAGAAGTAAAACATCATTTTTAAAGCCAAATTATCAATCACATAACAAAAGCAAGTGTTGCTTATTGATATACTGGAAAGAACCTGACAAAGAAGGGCAACACACATAAGAAATAGTCAAAATTTACCATATGCAGAGCCCAAATGCTTGCAAAAAAGAGAAATAATCATTTTTCACCTGCAAAAAAGATGTTGTATCATCACCCAAGCAACAATCGCGCAAATCAGTAAGGAAACATTTTAGCGAAGGAATGTTACCATTCCAGTAAAAACAAATCTTACATCAACTACAAAATATTTTAACCCAACTAAGTCAAAACACAAAATTGACATGAATAAAAAAATTAAAAACAGAAAAAAAAACTAAGAACCAAAATATGAAAATCTACAACACAAACCTTACATCAACCAAAGAAAAATTGAAGACTCACATGGATTACCAAACAAAAACCCCAAAATTATGAACACCCTAAAACCTGAAAACTTAAAGCAACAAACTCCAAAAGACTGAAATTTGAAACTTCACCCAAAACAGCAAATCTGAAACCTCATACAAAACAACAGAAACCCAAACCCCAAAACCTTATCAAAATAACAAAAACCCAAATCCCAAAACATTACCAAAGAATCTGTAAAAAAAAAAAACACACATATGAGAACCCAGAAAAACAAAAACCCAAATCTCAAACCTTACCCAGATATATTTGGAAACAAAACCCCTAAAAAATCTGAAAATCCAAACCCTCAAAGAAAATCTAAGAACAAAAAAAACAACAAATAGAAACACAAAAAGAAAACCCAAAAAATCGGAAACTTTACCCCCTCCCCCCCCCCCCCCCCCAAAAAAAAAAAAAGATATATTAGAACCACTAAGACCAATTAAAAAGCCTCACGAGGGATTCATGTATGAATACATGACAACCCTAAAAAAATCAATCCTTTAAAAACCAACAAAAATCCTTCAAAAAACCTCATCAGAGATCTCCTAGAAGAAAACCCAACTACAACAATAATCGAACAATGTCCCACCCTAAAAAAAACAAAAAAGAACCCTAAAAATCCGAATCCAAAAAAAACAAAATCAAAATAATACTGAATATGAAACCTTACCGAAAAAAAAAGGACAGCGAAGGGGAGAGAGTAATGGATGGTGAGGACAAAAAAAAATTGAAGGCGAGGAGGAAGGGATGACTCTCAGTATGAGAGGGATGGTCCCCCTTCTCTGTGCTGGTAATATTTTAATTTCACATATACCCCCAACTACAGAAACAAAACATATATAGAATGATCTTTAAATGGATTTTATGAGGGTAAAAACAGGAAATATTTGTTTGGTTGAATATTTTGTCTTTTTATTGGTCTCTCCCTATTTTTCGGAGAGAGTTTGGTTCATGATGTGTGAGGGGTCTAATTCATAATTTTGTTTCGGGATGAAATTCCATAAACACCCTTTTGTTTAAACCTTTCTCCCACAAAACTTTTCAGTTGTAAAATTGGAAACAATTGTTTGGCCCGCTATTTTGTCGCCGTGTGGTTCCTACCGTTTAAAGAAGAGTATTAAATAAAGTAATAAAGTAACATATTATAAATATAATAATAATATTTTTTTATTTTAAATTTAAAATAATACTTAAATTTTAATTTTAATTACAATAGATTTTATTAATTCTTATTTTAGATGAAGGGCAAATGATTTACTTTTACTTTTATATTTTATATTTTTTTTAGAACGGATGTTCCCCTGTTTTGATACTCTGAACTTCTTATGGGGTAGTTGTGATTGATATTTCATTTATGTTGTCTTTGTATATTTAATATAATAATAGCACAACATTTTCTTAGCATTATATTTGTGAACATATGTTTTATTTTTTATTTAAGGATTATTTAGTTTTTGTATAATCGTCATTATATATATATATAAATCAATTTTTTTTATGTATTTATGATATTTATGATCTCATGTTAAGCACTCATGGTTGAATGGTTAAAGCGTCCAACTCATAATTAGCGAATTCGTAGGTTCAATTACTGTTGGATGGAGGCCCTTACCAAAAAAAAAAAACTGTTGGATGGAGGCCAATGGGAACATTCAATAAGTCTATTGGAATTGGATCTATCATAAATAGAAACTCATCATCCATACATAATGAATTGATATGGTATATTCATACCATAACATATGAAAAGTAAGAATTAGAATTCTTATCGATACTGGAACTCATAGGGAAAAAATGGATTTACGGATGGAATCAAATATGTAGTATTTACCGAAAATAGTATTCGGTTATTGGGAAACAATTAATATACTTCTAATGTCGAATCATGATCAACTAGGACAGAAATAAAGTATTGGATCGAACTTTTCTTTGGCGTCAAGGTAATAGCTATGAATTGTTATCGACTTCCGAGAAATGGTACAAGAGTGTGACCTATTAAGGAACATACAATGCATTACAAATGTATGATCATTACGCCACGTGTCACGTGCTTTGATAAGATCATGATAATTAATACACACACATACACACTCTCTCTCTTTCTCTCTTTGTGTGTGTGTGTGTGTGTGTGCATGTATTCTTTTTTTACTAAAATATAAGCTTTTTTTTTGTGCTAAAGCATACAATAATATGGGGTATTGTAATACATGGTATAAGCACATGTCACAAAGAAATGAGTTTTGTGCAGGATGAAATGTTAAGAACAAAATAGCTAGAGAGCGATAACTGAAAATCTAATTTGACATTGGGATCATCAAAGACAAGAGCAAGCGAATTGTATATAAGTCAAAATGAATACGATCAAATTTAATAACTACGAACCTCAATCAATTACATAATGTCATTTGGAAAAGAGTTCATCAAGTACATACATGATCCAAAATGTTCTTCTGAATATTTAATTATAATAAACACAAGTAATATAATTAATCATCTCATTTGATTATGGACTAGCATGGAAAATAAAGTATATATCTAGACTGAATATATTAATTTTTATCCATATTATTTATTTATATATATCTCAATAAAGAAAAATATATATGAAAAATGGACTCTGGAAAAAGAATTATATAATAAATAATGTTCTTGTATATATGTTTGGAACCAAATTATAGAAAGAAATGACATTTATAGTGAAAAAGATTTTAGTTTGATAGTAATGCATTGTAGATCAACAAATTAAAATCTTTTAAAAATCTCTAAACAATAATGTACGAATATCATTTTCGCAGCCAAAAGTCATATTTTGTTATGAAATATATTTTTCGTAGCCAAAAGTCATATATATTGCTACGAAATTTAAATTCGCAGCAAAACGTCATATCTTTTGTTACGGTATTCAATTTCACAGCAAAAGGTTATCTCTTTTGCTACGAAACTAAATTTCGCAGCCAAAAGTCATATCTTTTACTACGAAATTTAAATTTCGCAGATAAAAGTCATACTTTCTGCAATAAAATTAAATTTCGTCGAAAAAGATAAAACCATTCTCTACGATTTATAATTTCGTCGGTAAAAGTCATCTTTAGCTACGAAAATGAATTTCGCAGAGAAAAGTTCGCAGCTAATAACCTAATTTGTTGTAGTGTATACATTGGCTCTCACGATGGATAGAGTCTCACATGAACAGTTCGTCCTGTGCGCTATCACCGGGGTAGCTCCTCCTGCCGCTGCCAATCTCTTCACTGGATATTTTAGATTTTTGTCTTGGTTGAAAGCATTTTGAAGCCTTCATGTGTTTGCTTTTTCGATGTTCTTTGGAACTTCAGCTTCTTCTTTTTTTCCAAGTATGGATTCTCTTGTGATTCTATTGTTCTGCCGTATGGTTTATGCTAGTTTGGTTAGTTTTTGAGTGCATCATTTTTGTATGTGCTTCTTTGTATGTGCTTCTTCAAAGGAGTCTTACAATCTTTGGTTTGTAAATCTAAGAGTGTCTTCCAATTTTGACATGATAAACTTTAACCAATGCACAAACATAGGATACTCTAAACATTAATATATCCATGTAAGATGAGAAGATAGTTTGTGGATATGTGAACACAATTTTTTTTTTAAAAGTATGTGTTAAGGGAAAATAAAGGATAATAAAACCATGCGTTTATGGTATTGTAAATAAATTTAAGGCCATCTTAATATTCATTCTCCTGTTGAAACTTGGAATGAATTTGCCATTCCTTGCAAAATTTCTTCCATTCCTCTTTCATCCGGAATTCATGACAAGCACTCAAGCAGTACTAATAAATTGAATCAACAATTTCACTAAGATTTATCCATTGCATGTGCACATAAATTCAAAACAAGAATGAAACGTGGATCCAACTTAACCAAAATATTCTTTGAAGATAACAAGCAAATGGTTGACAAACCCCCCCAAAAAAAATCCATATAACCCTGAGGACTTAATTATACAAAATGTAGGATATCTATCTATGAATAAAAAATAACAGTGACAGTACTCTATTCACAACTTCAAATATTACCAAGGTGAAACAGTTCTTTGCGCACTCTGCGGTTGCAAAAAATCATAGTTCACAACCACTTGAAAAGTAATCATCCATGAGTTGTGATGAACAGGGCAAAGACCAGTGATTCTACTGCCATGAGCTTGATGAGAATGTTGAGGGAAGGGCCACAGGTGTCTGTGAGGGAATCACCGATCGTGTCACCGATGACAGCAACTTTTTGTGGATCAAATCCCTTGGGACCCAGTGATCGTGCATGGTCAGATGCACCCCTACACGGAAATGATAAATATTGAGAGATCATAAACAATAACTTTTTCGTATCAGTCATTCAAATATATCCTTAGTCAAGCTGGCTCTATGTGATTAATCATCAAATCTAATTAGTTCCTATCAAGGAGGTCAACAAGGTCACAACTTTCTCATATTCAGTTTGGAAATAAATGATCAGTGGAGCAAGATGGGAAAAAGAGATGAACTATCATTTTGGGGTGAATTATGTGTGTGGAAGACACATTATATAAGCAAACACAGTGCATTCACTTTTAGAACAGGTGCTTCACAAAGATTAGCAATTTCATTCATTCTAGAATAAAATTGTAGTGGTCATATCTAAACTGAACTATATTCAATAATAATGTCATAAACTGAAACAGAATTTTGGAAAAATAATAAAAAATGATTATGGATAATAATTGGCATCATGAACTAAAACAATTCAAAAAAGGGATTTAGAGCATATGAATTTTAATTAGAACAAGTGGTCTCAGGTCAGCTTAGACCCATTTCTCGCTTAGGATGTAACTTGTAGCCAGGAAGTGTTTCCTTGGTAAAACGCTGATTTGATGTACTGGGGACTGGGCTCAGGAGTTGATCGGAGTGCAGGGTATATTTCTCTGCGGGGGAACAATGGAGATCATCACTTAGTCAGTCCATGGCCTATTTTGGGGGGCGGGGTTTGGTGGTTAGTTGATATCCCATCCTCTCCCGCGCCGCGACTTCTATCTTATTTTAGTGCTATTTATATATTTTGTATTTTCTCATTCACAATTTAAATATGTACCAACTCTTTTCTTGAATAAAATCAATAAGATGTTCTACATTTTTTATAAAAAAACATGATCAAAATTAAATTGGCCCTGACCAGTTTTACAATTAAAATAATATCCTTTTTTTTTCTATTGTTTTCGTTTAGCAAATGCGAAATTTATTATTCAATGTCGATTAACTAAAATATCCACCGAGATTTACAATTTTAAATCGAATGATTTATACATAACTTACGTGTTTTGCACACCTTGAAACACGGACCGTTCAATCCATTGCTAATGCGAGTCCAACGCATATGATGAAAAGAGACCACACGTGTCCAGGGGACACCACTGTCTTCTTGGGGAGAGAATCAAATCAGACAAAAAAATTTACATATTTTTTAAGCCTTACAGTATTGTTAAAGCCTTGCAAATCCCTCACGTCTTTCTCATCAATTTATAGTCATCCTTTCCATGTTCCATTTTTAGCCGCGTTTCCATAATAGACGCTACTATGAATAAACGTGTATATACAATCTGTTATTTAAATCATCAAATTTATATACCTAGAAAGCCTCCAACACTATCACAATTTCGTTTTATAAATGTACTCGCAACTATAAACATCAGTTTCTCTAAATATAAAAAAAAAAATCCCAGGACCAACTCGTCCCCAAAGGAGGAAGTTCGCCATCTAAATCTCTGTTAGAAAATGTTGAGTAAATTATGATTTTGTTTATCCGGATAGAATTTTATAATTTTATACTTAATGGTAAAATCATTATTTATAAATAATTTTCTGCATTTTAAAAAAAATTTACATTTTAACAGATTATAAAAGGTTCTTGACATACTCTATGTTAACCAAACAGAATATTAACAAAATATTTTTTATCTTCTATAAAATCTTCAATAAGATTTAACTTATAGTGCTATATAGACTTTAGAAAAAAATCAAGGATTATATGGATTTCATTCAATTTACGGGGTTATTTGAATTTCATGGATTTATTGAGGGGGTTATTTGGATTTTTTTCTTTTTATAAATGTAACCGCAACCATAAACATCAGTCTCGGTATTTAAAAAAAAAACAAAAAAAAAATCTCAAGACCAACTAGTCCTCAAAGAGGAAAGTTGGCCATCCAAAGATCGGGGGAGACAGACAATCACAAAAAGATTAAAAAACGAAAAAGACGATCAACAGTAATACATCAAACAAAATACATGTCATGATGTCAATTATATAGGTCATCTTTGTTCAAATCCCCATGCATGTCCTATCCAGCCTGTATGTTTTATGTGCGTACGTACGATCATCATCTCTCGTTGGCATTAACTTTTTCTCTGCATTAACGTGCATGTGTGTGTGTGAGGTGAGCCGTTGCGACGTCCAAACAGACTCCATTGGGCGTTGTGTATCTCCTCAGATCTTATCCCTTCATTCCGTGGACCTCATTATAAATATTTTTTAAAAAAAGGAGTACGGACAATATACACACTACTCTCACTGTGCGTGCAGTCGCCAACCTGTAACCCCGTTTTTGGGACCACTGTCACACCCGTTTTTGGCATCTTACCCCCTCCTCTATTAACCAGTGAGGGGGGGCGTAGGGAGTGTTGGTTATAACAGTCATTTGTATTTTATTAATAAAAAGATAAGATGTATAAATTTTATAGTTAGCACTTAGCCGTAGAATATGATTTAATATAATCAAACTTTCATATGGTTTTTCTTTTTCTTTGTGCTGTATGTCAAACATTACATGTTTTATAAAGAAAAACTTTTCATGTTTAGTCCTACGTATAATTGGTTAAAAGGTTTGGTGTGGAGACGTGGAGTGATGTACAAAGAAGGAAAATGATACACTCAGTCACATTCACCAACTAAAACTCAGACCTCACATGTTTTAATTTTTTTAAATAGTTAGCATCATCTAATAAGGTATATGCTTTGATCAAAAATGCATATCGCTCTATTTCGAGTTGAATGAACCCATTTTTAGTAAGTATAAGAAAAAATTTAGTGAGGTATATACATCATCTAACGAGGTACTTCACTGAATCTGTAACGAGGTATACGAACTCTATAAAGAAAGATATGAAACACATGTTGTTCATGAGTAAGAAGTACAAGTGCACATAAGTTTGCACGTGCATCACATACGTGCCGGCACGTGTGCTATATTATTATTTGCACTTTAAAAGGAGATCAAATCTGCAGAAAATTATTCTTCTTCCTCCTCTAAAACTCACCCTACCTAATTATTTTTTTCAAAAAATGTCCACTAACACAACATTCGAGAGAGTTGATTTAGACTTTCGTTTTGTTGATTGTAAGTCTAAAAAGGTTTCGTTGTATCTGAAAATGAGTTTGTAAAGAATCTCTACAACAACTTTGAAATAGAAGATATCGCTTAAAAACGCATTCACTATGCGCCTTGAAATCTCAAAAGTGCTCTGCTTTTTGTTCCATTCTCTATCCTAGCTCCAACACTCGTTTGATTTGATAATAGAGTTTGGAAAAAGTAGGAATTAGTCATAACAACTCAAAATGGGTGTTTGAAAGGTTGGAATAAATAAAAATCTGTATGACAGAATTAATAGGTATAAAGTGGTATATAAATTCCAACCAACTTATGGAATTAAGTTATTCCAAGTTATTCAACCTAAAAGAATATATGGGTCCACTATCAAATCAACTGTCACCATCACTAATAAACCAACTATTATCATTTTTTCACCTTTTTATAAATCTTTATCTACACACCTTATTCGCATTTTATCCAAACAACAAAAAAATTTATAGAGGGAAAAATCTGCACCATATTAAAAAATGACACGTGTCAAGGCTTAGACGGGTATGAGTTGCCATATCCGCCATCTGAAAGCCTGAATCTAAATTTAGAATACCACATAGACACTACCGAGTAGATGGACACGACCAGATTGAAGGTCTGGTTGGGTGATCTTAAACCTTGCAGGTGAATGCTATCCTGAGTAGATAAGGCATGACCAGATTAAATATCTAATCGGACAACCTTACACCTCGCGAACGAATGTCGTCCCAAGTAGATAAGACATGATCACATTAAAGGTCTGGTCGGACGATCTTACACCCCATGGGTAAATGATTATGTACACTTCGACTAAATGATCAGGCCAAAGACCACGAGGAGCTGGAGAAACAGTCAGATATCCGTAACACTTGTAACTACTAGGTAGGTGATTAAGGCTCATTACTCATAGAATGTGAGTAATTAAGAGCACGACGATCTACAATAAAACAAAGACGATTACCACCAAAACCATCCACTAAGCAATCATTAAAGAATGTCGTTACAACGGCTGGAGAGATGGTGACAACGGCTATCTAGGCCATGGGACCCTATAAAAAGGGAGGTGATGAACGAGTTAGGTATCTAATTTTTCATTTACATACAAGCCACCAAATTAATGAGATTGGTCTATGAATTCCTTTACTAATACATCTCTTCGGAGATCCTTTGGCTGGCATCGCGCCGGTGTTTCCCTGAATCCTTTTTTAGTTTAGAATCCACATCTAATCGGGTCCGGATTCGAAAAGAGGCTTCAACGACCGATTGTTTTAATTAAAAAGAAAAATACCTCTTCAACTTTGTTATTACGTTTTCCAACATGAATAATCTATAATATAACTAATAAAAAATTATTTTATTTTTATTTATACTTAAAATATATAGGGGGGGTTGTGATATTTTCACGTGACTTCCCCGTATATTAAAATGGAGTCCACCATTTATGACCCTTGAATCTCAATCAGACAGATTGCTTTGACCCCTAAATCCAGTATACCGTTTTTATAAACAACCAACAGAGCACCGCAGGTCCGCAGTGTCTGAATGAGACCACACGAGGGCCTGGGATTGAGTGAGGCAGTGATTATTATTATAATTCTTTTCCTGGACAACCAAGCCAAATCGACCTCGAAATAGCAATTCCCTCTCGCAGAGGCTCCGCTGACGTGGCAATACGAACTCGGGAAGAAACCAACACAGGGCCCCACCCGATCCGACGGTGCCTAAACCATCGACGTAGTTGGCTCAAAAACCATAATCAAACAGTTCTCCCTATCCTCGCTGTGCGGATAACATTGTCACCTCGATCTCTATCCCCCGCTAATTCCGGTTTAATTTTATCCCTCCACCTGTCCCCTATATAAACTCACGCAAACCGAATGTCGCTCTCAAAACAGGATGTGATTTCAACTTATAAAAAATTTCCCCTTTTTAAATTTCTCTAAATTAGAAAAAACAAAAAAAGAAAATGAGTTTCACAAAGAGTGTACATACCTTGCTTGGCTTCTTCTCCGAACCGAAGGATCGCCGGACGATCACCCTATGTTTCCGGAACATCCCCCCTCCGGCCGCTCCCGGACTACGATCCATCGCCGCCGGAAGCGAACTCCCGAAGCCGGCCAACGTCCTCGAGTCCTCCGCCGTCGGCCTGACCCCCGCCGCCGCCACAGGCGAGGGACGAGCGGATCCTCTCGGGCGATCCGATCACGGAGACTGGACGGCCTACAAGGGCGACGACGACGGGCTGCGCCTCTGCACGGAGGGGCTGGGATGCGAGAGCTGCGACGGGGGCGCGGCGGACGCGGAGGAGGAGGACGAGATGATGATGCGGAGCAGATCGGACGGTAGGGACGGCCCGATCCGATCGGATCGGAGGGAGAGGCGGCGCACGCGGGCGAAGGAGAGGGAGTTCCCGCCGCCGCTGCCGTCTCTGGTGGGGCGGCGGATGTACTTCATGAAGGCGGTGAGGGAGGAGGGGAGGTTCATCCTCAAGGAGGTGAAGATCGAGCGGCGGGAGGTGCTCCGCGCTTCCCGCAGTGAAGGACGGCTCAAATTGAATTTCGTCGAGGCTTCGGACGACGAGGAGGAGGAGATTGAAGAGGGAGGTGTAAAGGAGGAGGAGAATAAGGTGGGTGAGGGTTTGGAAGAAGAAGAGGAGGTATGGCGGTTGAATTTGCCTCACGATGGGTACAGGAGGTGCAACGACGCGAGTAACCATATCGCCGCTTTATGGAATCCTCGGTTTGTGACGGCGACGATCATGTGAGTCGGGTTGATTTTTTTTGTTCGAGATTCTGAATTTACCCTCCTTGGATGTGGAGAGGGAGGGGCAAAAAAAGTAAAAAATTCCCAATAATTGAACGCGGTAGAGAAGAGAATTCGATTTTTAATGGCCCCTGTTCGAATAAATCCTCAATGGCAGCGGATTAGCTGTTTATTTGTAAACTGATTTTGATTCGTCTGTTGTTATTTTACAGTCTCTGTTTTATATGATTTTTTTTTCATGGGTTTCGTTGGGTACGCAAAGGTCTTCATTCTTTATTGAACTAGTGCAAAGTTGAGCCACTTGACAAGATACCATGCCTTTTTCTTAGATGGGTCCATTGAAAGCGGAATTCCAAGGAGATGGCCAAAAAGGCCCTTTCCAGGAGAGCGAAGGATTGGTTGAATGGCCATTGATTATGAATTCTAAAATGGGGGGGAATTTTTTTTCTTCTGGATGTGACTGCGAGTTCTGTTTGAGTTTTTCTGGGAACATACCTAGGGCACACATTTTTTTTATATTTAAAGGTAAACAAATGCTACCACAAATCTACCTAGGTCACTGTTTTCTGTTGGCTATGACGGACATGGACTGATTTTAATGGAAGGTATCAATGTTCATACTTGTGAAGGGAAAAATATGTATCATATTAAAAGATAACACGTGTGCTTAAACGGGTTTGGTCTACCCTATCCGACAATTAAGAACCCGAACCTAAGTTTGAAATACCGAGCAGACACTCTCGAATAGGTGAGACACGACCAGATTGAACTAGGTTTGGTCGGACGATCTTATTCATCGCGGGCGAATGCCATCCCGAGCAAGTGAGACGACCAGATTGTCAAGTCTTATCAAACTATCTTACACCTCACGGATGAATGACCATGTACACGCTGAGCAAGACTTGTGTACTAACCAGACTAAGCCCACGAGGAGGATCTCAAAAACGGTCAATCATTTGTAACGCTTGTAACTGTCAGGTGGGTGATTAAGGCCCACTACTCACAAAATATGGATAATTAAGGGCATGTTCAACTACGATAAAGTAGGCAGTTACCACAAAACTCGTCCACTATGAAATCATTAAGGGGGAGTTGTTACAAATGCTATAACAACTATCCAAGTCAATGAACCCTATAAAAGGGAGGGGGATGAATGCATTAAGATATCTAACTTTAATTTGGTCTACAAGCCACCTTTAGAGTGAGATTATCATTTGAAGTCCCTTATTGATACATTTCTTCGGAGTCCCTTTGACTGACACAACACCAGTATCCCCCTGATTTCTTTTTGAGTGCAGGATCCTCGTTTAACCAGGTCCGGAATAAAAAAGGAGACTCTGACTGATAAAGTTGACTGAAGGGGAAAAATACCTCTCAATTTGCGCCGTTTGTGGGCATCGATACAAAAAGTCGTAACCTCATGTGTGAACGCAATTCAAGCGAGAATGCTTCGAGGGGTGTCCTACCTTCTGAACCATTCCTCCTGTGACTACTATAGATGGTTCGCCTACGACCCTGACTAGTTAGGCTCAGGATTTCAGGCGAATTGTGGAGACAACGAGAAGAATTTCTTTGAACTCCTCGAAGGTTCAATGCAACATATCCTCAAAGGGTCGATGCAACAATTCATCACCTTTATGCAGCTGCGGCAGCAAGTTGATGAAAAAATCCTGGTATGAGCCGTCACGCAGCCTGAGCCACCGGTGCCTCGGACGCAATGCCCAACTCGGAGGGGAGCACCTCCTCTTCCAATAGGAGGGGGCACCACTTGCATCGACGATCCAGGTCGCCCCGAGCCTCACAACAGGAGTTGGTCGAGCACGTACGCAGACGTTCCCCGCACTGGGAATAGTCTGTCCAACGTGATACTTCACACAAGCACTCGGACAATCATCACTCTCGTCATGAGAGGTTTGTTTAGCAGGAGGTGTCGCAAAGGCACTAGGACAATCCACAACCTCACCAACAATCTGAAGGAGTTGCCGCTCTACCTTGCCTTGTTTTGAGATTTGAGGTACGACCTGCAGGAGCCATCGGTTTTCGGTAGGTACAGACCCCATCAGGTCCCGTACTGTTTGATCATACTGTAACCTAGCCATATCGTTTCTTGTCAAATTAGATTTACTGTAAGACTCAGTTATAGTTTGTGAATCGTTGGACTGTAGGTGAGTGGGTTAGTCTCATGCCTATGTTATGAATACAACTGTTATTTTGAGTATGGAATACATGAACATGACATCACGTTTTGAGGCATTATTTTATGTATGAACTATATGTTCGAGACTGTTATTCTTGTATGCAAATTATGGGTTTATGAATTGATCATGCATGCATATCATTTGTCTGCGTGACCCCGTCTACGTGACATCGTCTGCGTGACAACCGGTCTACGTGACCTAGTCAAGTGGGACCTTGTCTGTGTGACGTCTGCATGACCAAGCTATAGATGGAACACTTTTTGGCTGCGTGTCATACGGGCATGCGTGTCTGTTGCATCATACACATCATGTAGTTAATGTTGTGATTTGTGGCTATTCCTCTAAAAAGATGCATTCTGTTTTATCGTTACACTTGTGAATATGTGTGTCTGTGTGTGTTATATTCTACTCGTTTCATATTTTAAGGGATTGTTCTTTAAAATTATTATTATTATTATTATTATTGGGACACATTAGGTTCATTCACTGAGCACGTGATAGCTCACCCATCTTTTCCCAACCTTTCAAATTGTTATTATTATTATTGTTGGTGATCGTCGCTTGTGGTGATGCGTTAGGGATTTAGTTCACCTTTTATCTTCGTTGCATCATAGGTGTTGCATAAGCCTTCTTCTTGACATGTAGTGGACGTCATTAACTTATCAATAAACGAGAGAATTATTATTAGTATTTGAGGTGGATATTTTCCCCCTTCAGTTAAACTTGTAAATCTTTTTAGGAAAACATGCTTCAAATGATTATTTGGATAAAGATTTTTAAGTGGAAAGAATAAACTTGGACTACACTTGGCTGTGCTATTGGAGTGCTAGCGCGTAACCTCTCTATAGGTTGCCTACGTACCCCCGATGAATCAAGTTACACATAGTTCATGAAATAACCTCATTACCTCCTTGCCACTAAGTGTTTAGTGGGCTTTATTCCAGGGAAATGTCCATAGTAATTATGTTCCACGTCGGCCCTTGATTACCATGTTTTATTGGTAGTGGGCCTTAAGTGCCAATTTGACAGTTACATGCGTTAGTGGTCTTTTGACCGTTTCTCTTTCTGCTTGGGTCTTTAGTGTACCTGCCCATGCGCTACATTTTCAAGTATGTTAGCAAAAAGTAAGGTCGATTACCCATACCTCATATCTGGTCGTGTTTTAGACTGCTCGAGGTGACATTTGTTTACGAGGTGTTCGACCGTCTGACTAAACCCTTAGCCTGGTCGTGCCTACACACTTTGATGGTGTCATCACGAAGTTATCCGTCCTGGACCGGGTCTTGTGGGCCTCAAGTCAGATGGCCCATGTCCGTCTTGTCTGACACGTGTCCTAACACATATTTTTACATGCACAGGATTTGTTCCAATTCAAATACTCGAGTTACACCACTAAAAACCCTTTTCACCCCGTAATAAACAAAACAGCGAAAACTGTTGCCGCCAATCCTGTCGCCGATGCCGTCCACAGCCGTTCCTCCTTCGCCGGTGATCCCGTTGACGATCTCCCTTTGCCGCTGAACCCGTCGGCGATCCCCCTTTGCCGTTGATACCGTCATCGATTCCCTTCGCAGCTGATCCCCCTTCACCGCTGATCCCACCGTTGATCCCCTCCCCGCTGATTCCGTTGCCGATCCCCCTTCGCTGCTGCTCCGATCCCGTCGCCGGTCCCCTCCACAGCCCCCTTGCAAGGCCTTGCACCGATGATCCCTGCTTCACTAACGGTATTTCTTCCTCTCCTCTTTCTTTTATCTTCCGAATCATCTTTGATTTGATCTTCTTATGGTTGTCATTGATGGGGCTTCTAAGAAGGGATAGCACAAAACATTGGTATAACTAATTTTGTTAATTTTATTATATCAATTATGTTTATTTCACCAAAAAAAAATCAAATAGAGGAGAAAAGGACTCACAAGTTAGTCCATCAGTACAAATAAGTTGTTCCATAATCTGTTAATTTTTTTGTCAGCACAAAATTAACACTCAATATGGGTTCATGTTACTCTTAGTAAGGAGACACCTTCTATCATCATGGGTGATGCATGATTCCAGTAGTGCGAATTGGTGAGTACCCTTTTAATATGGTAATTTTGTTGTGAGGGTGCTTTATTTTTTATAAGCTTTGAATGGAGATCCCTCGCCTCCTTTAATTTGAGGGCTTTCTGATTATTAAGTTTTATGACTCCATTTCATGATTTACTTTGATTTTCTATATTCTGTTTCAAGAAATGGATCCATCCTTCTCACCATCCAGATGGAATAAAATTATACAAGAACAAAGCTCTCAGCACTCCTTTAATGAAAGTAAGTTATGAGAACGATTTAATGACTCTTTGTATGACACTTCTAATAATTTATTTGATCATTCATTTTATACACATCTAACTCATGCTCAAGCTACCTGTTATTTGTTTCCCTTCAGCAGTTTGGTTCCAATTCATTCTTTATAATCATGATTGATGATCCTCAAATACATGCCATATTCTTTTTTGTGTTTCCTGTTCTTCTATGTATGATATATATGCTTGCTATATGTCTTGCGGCAGCTGCCCCTGTCTAGTAATTCTCTGTGACTTCTCCCTCTCCTTTGTGTGTTTCTCATGCTCTCCCTCTATCTAATATGTTGTTTATTGTTGATTATTTTATGTATACTCATGTAAATGATGTTTATTGATTTCTTTCAATGTTGTTTATGGATACTCTCCACCTCCACGCACCAAATGTTTGATCTTTTGTCCAAACTAGCTAGAGCACCTATGTGCACCAATCACTTGATCATATGTTTGAGTTATCGGTATGCTCTCTATGTTCTATGAGTCAACCACATGCCCTTCTATGATATATTCAACTATTTTTAGATCCTCGATTTTTTTTTAATTTTTTACCGAATTCTTTCCTGAATTATCCAAACTGAATTGAACAAAACCCCTACAAATTTATTATTCAATCCTAATTTGTGACTATGGGCTTGACTTATTTATTTTTAGGTGCATAACTGATTGATTGTCCTCTTCAAGCTCTAGAAATCATTTCTAGCTGATGTGTGTTTTCAACAATAGCCCCAGGTGAGGTTATAATTTTTTACAATTTTTTTTGCCTGAAAATCTATGTTTTTCTAAGTACATTGAGGAAATTTTTGTTCTTTTGAAACTTGAGGGTCAACCGTATAAACCTAGTTATTCTCTCATGTTACTTTTTTTCGACAAAGTTTAACATTTTGACAAACTTGAGGTTCTGGATATGATTGGTGTAGATGTACATGCACATAGATGCATCTTTTTCATATCTTAACAATATTTGCAAATAACATTGGAAGGGAATGTGTGAAATAGAACATGAGTAGAAATTGATTGCTTAAGGGTGGATCAGCCTTCTTAAATGCTTCATGCTAACTGACTGAGTCAAAAGACGTGATGATAGTGCATAAAGTTGTTAGTTATAGCAATTTATCATAGTTATCAAATCCTTGAACTTCTAGAGGGTGGCTGGTATGATTCATATTTCATATTGGAAACCATCTTACATGTGACTATTTATGTAATTTTTATATTTGTTAATTTCTTTTTTGGCTTTCCAATTATACTTTTACATTCTTTGAAATACGTCATGATTTGATTTTGAACTTTTTGTCATGTTCTGTTGGCACTATTGGTTTTGAAGCATAAATTAATTCACATAGCATGTGTATTTTGAACGGGCATATTTTTAGTTTCAACTTAGGTAGGCTATAAGCATTTGTTGATTTAAGTTGCATGTAAATATCAAAACTGGACTATAAATAATGGTGGAGACATGCCAGGCTTGGACTTTTTTTTCTTTAATTGTTTCCTCCTCAAAGTTTGTCAAATTTTTTTGTCCCCATTTGCTATAACTTTTTAATCTTTTTTTTTTCAGTGGGAATTCCAAATTGGTCTTTCTGTTCGCATCTCAGGTGGTGATGAATTGTTGGTTGCCCATTACATTCTGGAGGTAATACTTTCTTCTTTAATTAGTATAATAATATACCTCCATTTTCTTATTAACAAAATGCCCTAAGGAGAGGAGGTATGCTAAGCTTAAAATTTTAATTTATCTTTCTTTTTCATGAAAGCAGAGAATCACATGAATTGTTGATGTAGTTCTCTCCTTTAATCACTAGCAGAAAATGCCCAATAGCGATGGCCTAAGTCCATCGTGAAAAACAGAAATTCTTGTTGTGTCCACTTAATTTTGTTCCTTTTCCTAAATGCTCTTAATCTATGTTACCTCCTAATTTGTCAAGTAGGATCTACGAAGGCCTTTGTTAATATCCCTTATGTTATTTATACAAAAAGAGCTCATATTTGATTTGGACAAATCTAATTAATCTGCTTATATTGTGTTCAGGGATTAGGATATTGCATTTGTGAATCAATCACTAATTGTGCTATGGTAGGCCATTCATGGGTGAGGTTGTGTAAGCTTTGAAGCTAATTTACAAAGATGGCTAAGAGGCCTGTGAGTATTGTAAAGTGAGGGAAACCAGTACTCCGTCCCTGATTCCGGCCAAAAGTGTCATCGATAAATAATTGAATGTACCCTTGTAAAATATATTGTATGTAGATATGATTTGATAGTATGTTATGATTGTATCTATATTGTGTATTTTTGACATTTTAATGTTGTAAAAATAATTTGGTGATGGTTCCAACAAAAAGTTTTCTTTATGAATTGTCTCTAATTTGTGTTTATATTGGTTGATTTAAATAAATGATTTATGTTTTGAAATTATTAGAGAGATTATTTTGACAATAATAAAAAAAAGGTGCAGAATAAGGTTGTGAAGGTTTTGTGATCTATGCCGACAGCTCTTATCCGTCGCCAAAGATCAGTGAAATGCAGTTTTGTTAAAGAACAATTGCGACGGTTTATATCCGTCGCTAAATACATAAATCAAGCTGGACTATATTCGTCACTAAAGGAAAAAACAGCGATGGCCTTAGTCCGTCCGCATAACTTTTCTCGACACCCTCAACACCAACGGACCTGTGACTAGGGCTGGTAAACGAGCCGAGCAGCTCGAGCTCGACTCGGGCTCGGCTCGGTTAAAGCTCGTTCGGGCTCGTTCGATTAGATAAACGAGCCGAGCTTGAACAATTTTTAAAGCTCGGTTTGTAAACGAGCCGAGCCCGAGCCAAGCCGAGCCGAGCCCGAGCCTGGACGAGCTCGTTTACTTAATAGAAAAAAGGGAAACGAGTTGAGCCCGAACCGAGCCCGAGCCCGAATTTATGTTATTTTCACATCTATAAGTTGTTGTGATTTGTAAAATGTGACTTTTCAAATGTTAAACAAGGTTTTTTTTAGCTAAACGAGCCCGAGCCGAGCCTTGATTCGAGCTTCGGCTTGACTTATTTAACAAACGAGCCGAGCCGAGCTTTAACCGAACTTTTCACGAGCCTAACGAGCCGAGCTTGAACACGAAATGAAGCTCATTCCCGAGTCGAGCCAAGTCTGCTGCTAAACGAGCCGAGCCTGAGCAGGTCAAAGCTCGGCTCGTTCGGCTCGTTTACCACCCCTACCTGTGACGGCTTTTTGCCGTCGCAAAATGCCTACAGCGACGGATCGTTAGGAAAAATCAATTTTTTTATTGTGAGGGGTGTTACAACTGATTCAGGAACAATCAACACAGTTGGGGATGAAACTGGTGATTGTACAACTGGTGCTGGTGCTGGTGTTGGTTCAACAAATTAAGCATGCGCTGAAATAAATGAAGTATGCACTAATTAGGGGTCTTATATGCATAACTCTCAAAAGATGAAACTGCCCTTAGCAAACACTACAGTAACATAGTATATACCATGTTACCAAGGTCAGTGGAGTAATTTCTCCAAGTTAGTGGACGTACACATGGAACCAAAAGGGCGTCTTTTGAAATCTCTGTTGTCTAATAAAAAACAATCATTACTTTTCATATTTTTGAAATTCAAATTTTTATATATCACATTTAAATAAATAGTAAAATATTATTTTAAAAAACTAACACAGTATATACTACGGTAGGAGCGTATACACTTCATTGTCACAAGGTAATTGATTGGACAACTCATTTATTATCCCCTCGGTTAACATCTCGATTAACGTCTCACGCAGTACATGTGGGAAGTCAAAGTAGGTGTACCCCCATTTATGATTTGTCGAATCAAATTTCACAGTTTTTCAATAAATCTAATATAATATAATATATTTATATTATTAAACATTCAAAATATATAAGATGATATATAATAATAACAAACTTTATTTACTTGAAACACATACACTACACTACACTAGCATACGCTATGCTAGTGTAGTGTATGCATTTTTAAACAAGGTGTTGTTCAATCATATCTCACAAATTTTTAAAAAATATAGTAGAATATAATATATATTACTTTGAATATTCAACACACATAAAACATAAAATAATATATAACTATTATTTAGTAAATTAATTATGCATACACTATAATAACACAATATACACTATGCTATATAGTGCATATGTTACTGTTAAATTTTTAAAAAGTGTATCATTTGAATATAGATCTACAAAAAAAACATATAAAAGACTACAAAAACGTAAAATAAACTACACCTCGATGCTTATACTTCCATGTTAGCAATGACATTTGGCAATTGAACACACCTCGATGCAGACGAGTGGCAATTATTAATCTGGACCGTCGATGTTAAATACTTGAATATCCAATAGTCTATGTGGGAGGTGATTGAGTCTCTTGAAATGCTTAGAAAGGGTGTTCCTAGATGCCTATAAATATGAATGGATTCCAACCATTCAAACTATTCCGAAATTCATCAAAGGCCTCTTCTCTTTTTCCTTCAAAAAGTGTGTTCTTATATTAGGTCTTGGTTCATTTGGGTCTCATTATCAGCATTCTATGTCCACCCTCTTCAAGTACAGATATACTGGTGGAATTCCTACTGGCTTCGAGTTATTCTGGAGACAGATTTGATGCTCCATGTGCACATATTATGGTGGGAGCAAATATTATCTTAAAATAAGCGACACAGTAATGCGACTTGAAGGGTTTCAAAAGTTTTCAATTGAAGTTTAGGTCCTAATCAACTCCTTTTCTCAATAGACTAGAACTACGGGAGTAACTTTCTAACGCTTTGAAAAGATCAATCTCTACGATGGTAATTTTTGAAGGAAAAAGAAGAATCTAAAGAAATAAAAGGAAAAGCATATTTGCCCCCTATAAGGTTACATTTCTCCTACTCAAAAATGGTGTGAAGTGTGAAAGCCATCACTAGAAAAAGAATTATATAGAAAAAGAAAAAAGAAATGAATATGTAGAAGTCCTATCTAAATTTGAGTGCCCGTGAATACCCCCAACCACATGTTCGAGTTTTATTTTTTATTTTTATTTTTATTTTTTATCTTCGGTGTCCCAAACACTTCGAGGCAAAGATTAATCTTCTGAGTGTCCGCGTCCGCACTGAGCCACTCCGAAGTTTTCATATGGACCCCTGGGTAAATCGAGGGTGGGAATTAAACATGCATCAATGGTAAGCAAACTCATGATACTAGCTAACTCACCAAGACTCTAGTGGATAGCATAACCACAAATTGCATGTACGGATGAGATCAGATGAACCAGAAAAGAAGATATCTTGATCGTTTGAGGAGTATTGTAACTTTATATGACTATAACTTTTAAATCCGTAGATTAGAATCGCTATTATAATATGTCTACGCATTCGTATCGATGAGCCCTAGAAGAGTTGGCACTATGCCACTACATCATATTTTGGAGCGTTTTGAGATTGTTCATGGAAGTTAAATCGACAGGTTGAAAGTTATTTTTACTATTTTTTACAGTTTTTAGTTTTTTAGGATTTATTTCCTTGTTTTAGGATCTATATTTATATTTGAATTTCAAATTTTGATTTGAATTCAAATTTGAATATTAGTTAGGATTTAATTAGAATTTATTTGTGATTTTGCAGATTTAGAAAATCAGTTGAGATCATAATTTGTTAAGGATTCTCTGTTCTATAAATAGACATGTAAATCACATAATTAATTGAGTTTTTAGTGAATACAATTTATTTTATTTCCTTCGTTTTGTTATTCATTTTGAATATCAATTACATGGATTTCCATTATCGGGTATTTCTTTGAGAAATCAATAAATTATTGAAGTCCACCGTCCTGACATTTTTCTGAAGAATCAACAACGTCATTGGAGCCTATAGATCTCATATCTTTGATTGGATCCGTAGAAGAGCGTAGGACTACACTACATCAATACAACCATCCATTTTGAGTTCGTTGAAGTCCCTTGGAAAGTAGTGTTTTGGAAAAGCTCTCATGCTTCAAATATGTAGTTTAGTTCTCCAACCTTGTAGTGTAATTTTTTAGTTGTACAACTTTCTTGAGGAAGATATCTCTACTCTTGTAACGTCTTTTGATCTAAGTTTATATTCTAAATACTTGGGAGCTTTTCTCTCTTCATTTCGGCTTCTCTCTTGTAATATAAAAGTTGCAATTTTTCCTACCATAAGAGGGGCATCTAAACAGGACTATTTCTCTGAGATCCAGAGAGTTATTGACCAACCAATATATCCTTTGAATTGCAATTATGATTCTGATTTACAAGTATGGAAAACAAATAATTGAGGATATTGGCCATGTGTACATGCACATTTGATGGCCAATTCTTTGGGTGTTGGGGGGGGGGGGGAGGAATTGAGCATGAATACAAGCATGTAAAACAAGAAATGGTAATGTGTTTCTAATCAATTCACACAACTGCTATAATTTTCTTCAGATATAAGCCCTCTTCAGAACAAATAGCATCTCTCATTAATCTGTTTTCCATATGCCTTTGGACGTTGAATCTGTACCTCTCACTACCCGTTGCTTTGGTGTCTGACGTCCATTATCGATAGCAGTAACATCAGCCACTTTCAAATCGACTTTCACAATGTGATGGTCTGAAGTCCCCTTCGATGACAGGACGGCGTAAGATCCAGGCATGAACTTATACGGCGAGTTTGGGGAGGCCATTATGTAGTCCACGCGCGTCCCATACTTGCATGTACCTTGAACATCTGCAATCCAATTTGACACCATTTATAGAGACCTGTTTTAATTTTTGTGAATTGTAGGTTAATTTGGTGAGTACCTTGCCCTTTAGCGATGACAACGACCGATTCACACTCGCCGGTGAAGTGCTTGGCATCCAGGTACTGCTTTCCTATCAAGAACTTCATCGCATCAACCTTCGGTTTAGGCTTCCCTATCTCCTCATAGTACTGAAATGCACCAGTTATGCAGGTGTTTTGTGTTATTATATAACAATCTATGTTTTGTGTCAAATGATGTATGAATTTAGAGGACCTTAACAATATCCGCCCATCTCTCCGTGGAGTAATCTGTCCCATCGAGCGAGTTGAGCCCCCCAGCTAATATGTGTGGCTCGTCATCGGACTCCAGTATCGCATTTATCTGTTTCATTCTCCAGTTTTCATCCAGGTGATCAAGGTGGGTGCAGTGGAAGTTCACAAGTCCTGCCCGTGGCACTTGTATGGTAGCCTTCACAACATTCCTAATAACCCATAAATTGCAGATGGTGGTTTTGAGAGACAAGAAGACATTCATCTTTATCTGACATTAAATTTCAAGGTTTCATATAGTACATAAAAAAATAAAAAAAAATCCCTCAAAAAGTACGGCAAGTTTAATTCACATTGAAGGTTGGCACAGTGAAATTCTAAGGATCCAATGCGCGTGGACCCAATTCTTTATATCTTCCTATAAAAACTATCTATACAGCTCAAGTGAAAGAACCTTCATGTTTTTGGGTCCCCCCCCCACCACACAAGGTGGCCTAAATTGGAAGCCAAATTAGGCAGCTAATTCACACTGATTTTGAACCATGGAAGCAGAGGATCAAAGCTCTGCTCAATAACAGAGAATCCAATATAAAAAAAAATAAGAAAAATATGCCTAATGACCTCTTAAGAAATCAGAGAAGAAGAAAGATTGAATTAATCACACACCTGAAGTCAGTATCGTCGAAGATCTTCTGAACGCACCAGCGCTTAATAGGCCACTTGGAGAGGATGGCGTTGCCGTACTCCGGCGCCCAGCTCTCCGCGAACACGTACTTCATCCCCAAACCCTCCGCAAGATCTGAAAGCGGTCTCATCCCTTTCTCCTCCTCCGCCTTCACATTCTGCAGCGCCAATATGTCCGCATCGACCTCCCTCAACACGTCCAAAACACTCCGATTGTAAACATGACTCCTACCATTCATACTAGTAGTAGTACTAGTTGGCTTCAAAGAAGACTTTGGAAAGCTCATGGACGCCTTCAAAGGAGCTTTCCCTTTCAAATCTCTACTAGTACTAGTACTGCTGCCACTGGTGCTGGCCTCCCCCGAATCGATGTCAACGTCTCCGCTAAAACTCAGTTGTCGGCTTCGCTCCAACGAGATCTCGTTATCGGGGAGGTTGATCGAGACCCTCAATTTTGCCGCTGTGGGACTACTCGTTGACCGGCCATATCTCAGGCCGCCGCGCTTGAGTATGCTCTTCGGCCGGTCATTCGCCGACTTCCCGCGTATGTTGGCCTCGGACGCCCACCGCTCGGACCTCGACCCGGGCTCGCCCAAAGCGTCAGCGTCCGGGACCGCGGGTGCCATGGAAAACATGGCCGCGTTGAACGTGGCGACGCGGATCGGAAGCGCGGAGTCTGGGACCCTCAGCCGGTCGTTGGCTCGGACCGCCTCGTCGGCCGCATTGGGTGAGTCTTTGTTTGGTGGGTCTTTCGAGCTGGGTTTACTGAAGCGGCGGATGATGACGGTGGACTTGGCGGGCCGAGACCGGAGCGGAGGCCAGCGGAGGCGGCGGCGGATGGTTTTGAGCATGGAAGAGAATTGGGTCTTGCAGGGGGTGGGTGAGAATGTCTTTGGGAGGCAGAATGTGAAGAGCTTTAGTTTAATTTCTTCTTTGTTGCTAACCATCTTTGGTTTCTTTTGTGTGGGTTGACATGCATCATGCATTAGAGAGGAGGGAGAGAAAAAAACACACACAACCCAACAGAGACACACACATAGAAGGGGGGGTGTGAATTACACGTGGCGGTTGAGGAGAGGCTGATGGGGGTGATGAAATTGAGAGGGATGGAAAGCTAATTAAGAAAATTTAGGATTAATAAATATATATATATTAAAAAAACTAATGTGTGTCAACTGCCCCACTGACCACAGTTTAAAAGTGAAATAAGATACTGGCAGGTAGGGGAGATGTCTTTGAGCAGACCTTTCTGAGATACTTAAAACACAACTACTCCATCCAACAATATCCAACTAGCAATGATCCATCCATGACTCTTCCCATGCAAATGCAAGCTCAGACTCTCGTTTTCACACACATCACCATCGCGTGCGTAGCACACATGTGTTTTATTTTTTATTTTTTTTCTTAATTTTTTATTATTTTTGAGGAGTAGTGACTCAAATATTTTTTAGTCAAATTCACCATCGATATGTCATCCTGTCATTTTTATCGATCATTTTCAAGAAGAAATATTGTACTTTTCCATCAAATTAATGTGACTAAAAAATATTTAGTTCAATTTTTATGTTTTAAAATCTATTTTCTTTTTTTTATCAAGAGATTGGAATTATAACTCAATAGTTGACAATAAAATTTATAGATAAGTTCATGACTTCGAATCTCATGCTTACCTACCAAGAAAAAGATTATCAAAATCATGATTCAAAAGGTTAAATCTTTTTATATCTCAAATTTATATAAATAATTAAAGTTCATAATTATCAGTATGTGTCATCTCGTGTTCCAATTTCATAGGACTTCAAGAGTGATATGATTTTTTCTCAGGATTTGAAATTGAATAGTACATAATTGTATTCAAGCTATCCCATGATCTTCCAGTTTACTTTGGGAGGATGGCAACATTTTCCTCCCAATTATCATGATGAAGATCGAATAAAGTTTTTTTCAAATTCGTCCAATCTTAAGTTAAATACAAAAGAGAAAAAAAAAGTTTCATAAACCCAATATATCCAACTCCTAGAATAGTCATCACCACTAGCCTACTTTCAAACTGAATAGCTACCTATACAGGCTTTCTGTATCGAACAAAACAAGTATAACAGAACAAATCCTTCTTATAATCTGAATTATTCCGGTATTATAAGACTAGGCAAGAATTAGCATGTACTTCAATTAAAATTCCAAGTCTTAGAAAAACATTTTTAAAGAAAAGGATGTCATAATATTATAGAGGATTAGTTGTATGTACGTGTGACAGTGATGTCAAAAAAAAGCGCACTAGTTAATAATTGATCAATTATTCTTTGACCCTTGATCACTCCATGATGTTTTGATGCCCCCACACAGCAGTGCAGAACTGGTGGAAGGCATGAAGGAATAGTGGTTGAGAAATATCAGTACTACATGCATTTGTATTATTGCATAAAATTATGACATGTCAGAGTGGGGCCAAGCTATGTCCAGATGTTGGAATGAATGAGTGACCTTTGAGTTGGGGCATGTTTTGTTTTCTTGTTTTTGTGTGTGTGACGGCTGGATTTTGCTGTGTTTTGGAAGGACTAAGTTCAGGCTCCATGTAAATATGCCAGTCTTCCTTGGTTCGGATCTCTCTCTGCCTATTAAAATTGCCATTACAGGTTTTGAAACTCTAGCTAGCACCTCTTTTGATGACGGTACAGGAAAACATATACAAGGAATACACTCGATCATACCTGTAGTCTTTTTTAGTGTACATTTTTTTCTAGGGTTTTTTATTTTTAAGTCCCTATGAATCATATGATTTAGTGATCGATCTCTAATTTTTTCGTATTTTGGTTTTAGTCTCTAGAGTTTTGGTTTTAATTCATGGGAGGGATTAAAACGAAATATATCCTGTAAATCTGAGGACTAAAATCAAAGTGTGAATAAGTGAGGGATCGATCCCTCAATAGGTATATTTACAGAGACTTAAAACTAAAAAACTTTTTTTTCTAACCTAATATAAACTCCACTTTTTATAAAGATATGTATTTTATTATACAAGTTTGCATTACAAGTTGGAGATTGTAAGAGGGACCAATGAATGTTCATAACATTTAAAGTTACTATTCATGCAATGATATAATCATTTTATTTTAGTTTCTTCTTTTCCAACCCAAGCATGTTCTTGTTCATGCTCGTGTAAGATAACATTTTTCATTTCGTCTATTTTACTATTCCACTCTCTCTAGGAAAAAGTATAAGTATTATTTTATTCATTATTCTACTCACACAATGTCAGGTGCGTTTGGTTGCGCGATTGCAAAACTGATTTCACAGGAAGTTCATTTTCTCAGCTTTTTAAAATCGCAGCTTTTGGACACTATTTGTTTGCAATCGCTGGATTTAAAACTGCGATTGTAAAATTGTTTGGTTGCACGATTGTAAATGCAGTTTTCTACAATCGCAAATGCTGCGCAATCGCGCAACCAAACATATCAAAGAAAATGGGGTTGGCCATCATCTTCTTAAGGAAAAATGCCCATTGTAAAAAAAAAGAATAAATATAACCTATAAATAAATGAAGCGTTGACAGACCACTTATTATTAAAAGGACGAATTGAATAAGATGAATTCTTACAATGATCTGATGGTGCATTTTCTATTAGCTTAAAGTCAATGTAAAACTTTTGCCAGATCGAGAGAGGACTACCTACTAATTAATGCTACATTCTCGAGATTTGCTTCATTAGGTTATTCCAGCAGAATAACTTACTATAGAATAACTCCGTCACATTCACGGCCAAAAATTAAATGTAAGAGACTAGAAGAGAATCCAATTCTTGAATCCAATCAAGTCTACCCTTTCAAGTGGCATTTGTTCTATGTAGGTGAATTTGAAGTCTTCAACGAGTAAATGCTTGTGCGGAGACAGGGGGAATATTGCGCCCCCCTTTGAGTAGATATTCCATTTCGCTTTTGGGTGGAGTGGAACTCTGATTTTATTCGAGGTCAGTTTCGTATTGAGTCACTATCCTTGCCGACTTTTTTTTTTAATGAGACTATCTAATAAATTTGATATTCACAATCACACAAAGGGAATTGGCTCTTCTATCATCCTTGTGTACTTTCTTATAATCATATTACAACATTATGAAACCTAGATGTTGGTACATCTTATATCATCTAAAAGATGATGTAAGATACAATATCATGCACCAAAATAACCCCGTTCGGACATGATCTGTTTTGTTAATATTTATAAAATAAAAAATGCCAATATACATAGTCCATGGAATTGTTTATATCCCATTAAGTAAAAAAATTCACTTGTTTCATCTAACAAAATGTAACACGAACCTATAGAAAATTCACTCGATTTCCTGCACAATCTGTGGCTTCAATTTGTCACAGGTTCACAAACTTACCCAAATTCATAGAGATAGTGATCCAAATTGTTAAAGATTTGATATGGCATCCAAGCTGTTTAAAGCATCCTTTTTAGCAAACCCAATTTCCACTGGAAATATTCCCAAGACATGAATGAACGGGGATATTTCTTCCTCTATTCTGCACCAAATTTGCACACTTTCATGTAAACGGTGCTCAAGTCAAAGGGCATATTAACTCTCATTTCTCAAATGGAAACCAAGACATGTCAGAGGGCTTTTTAAAGGAAAATGATACATTGAACTTGTTGATTGCCTCATCTGCTGTCCATACCCATGTTTTAAAAATATATACTAGGCTAACAAAGTGCATTCTTTTATAAAAGTTGATGTACATGCTCCTGCTAATTGAATAAATATATTTTTATGTTGTCCACGATAGAGTATACATTGAGATTATGTAATATACATTACGTTAATCGATTTCATACATTGTGTTAGTGACATAGCAACTCCTAATAGGGCTAAAAAACGGATTGAATGTATAAACGCCAGGTTGTGAAATACCAAATGATGATACTGCACGCCCAAGTCAACCTGATTTTTTTTTCCTTACCTTCCTACTGCTGCTTCAAATGGTAAGCCATATTGTTAACCCATAATCAAATATATAGAGTGATATTTTGATCTCTATTTCATGTATGCCAATCAAATTCAGGCCAACTTGATCAGGTTAAGTCCCTTGACCGTTTTTAGCACTGCTCCTAAAATAGATTCTGAGGTTGTCCATCATTTGTGACTGCAATTGATGATAATCAATGGCCATATGATTTCTTTAGAAACCAGCATGGCATGTGCCAAATTGGAAGCTTTAGAAGGTCTACCCATTGTCTTGTAGTTTCATCGAAACTGGAGATCTTTTATGTTGCTCACAAGTCACAACTTGAGCTGCTGAGACCTCCAAGAGTAAAAAAAAACCTGTATCTTCACCAGGATTAACCACTGAACAACCCATCTAACAAGATTCCACAGATTCCATTAAAATAATTCCTTCTATATCCTTCTTTGTTAGTTTCCTCTACTATGACAAAATTGTTTCCTCCACATCTTCTTTCAGGAAATCCTGCCGAAACTGGAAAAAAGAATTAGTGGACAAGAGGTAGGGGACCCATAAGCAGAGAAGCATATAAATAGTTATTCTGGCAGCAAGAGCTCTCATATAGTATAAATGTATTGCATGCATATATATATATATAGAGTCGCGATTACGTGCAATTTACGGTCGGTGCGGTGCGCGATACGGGCCGTCGATACAGGTCCATCGCATTGGACGGTCGGGTGCGATTCACGTCGACCGTTGGACGATGGACCTGCGATCAGACGGCCCACGTCGCACACCGCACCGACCGCACATCGCACCTAATCGAACTGTATATATATATATATATATATATATATATATATATATATATATATATATATACAGTTTGAGTCACCAAACAAATGCTTCCAGTTCACACTTGAGCTAGACTATACAAAACTTCAACTACCTTTTACTCCCCAATCTGGTCTGTATGCTATCACATGAGCAACAATGCGAGTCAATGCAAACATTTGAAATGAAGAAAGGAAAAAAGGAACCATAATTAGAAGGCCATGGGTCCCTCACACCACTAATGAATAGGATCAGTTACAATAGTCGAAAAAAGATAATCAGCCCTGCTTGGTGCAGCCACTTTTGAGTTTTTAGGAAAAATATGAGAACTACAGCAGCAAAGTTTTTAATGGTTATCAGGGTTGATTTTGTTGATTTAGTCTGCAGGTGTCAGTTTCTTGCAGTATTTATTACGTGGGTGGAACATCAAACCTGGCTTTCTTGTCCGGCTGGGTAGACAGAGTGATTAGGTGATTTTAGAGTAAGAATGTGGGAGTTGGGGGTTGGGGAGGAATGGTTGACCAGATTTGAAGAGGTTTTAGTTCCAAGCCCAATTATTATTTTACAATCCCTATGGGAGTTTACAGAGAGTCCTGGAGCTTCTAGATTGAGTTCATAATACATAACATGCAACCTCCATATCAACCAAATTTTAGCGAATGATATCAAGTTATGAAATTTTCTATTAATATTAGTCTTTGTTTCAAGTATTCTCTCTATATGGCATCTCTTTCATCTCCCTATTTTCTTGTTTATTCCATCCACCAACCAGTCTCTTTCTCCACCCTAGCATATAATCCTTCTTTTGCTCTTACTAAATCCACACCAACAAAAGAGACCTTTCTTTCAACCAATCATATGCCCAAAGGTCAAGACAAAACAACCCATCAACTTGGTTAGGCTATTGAGCTAGATCTCCAACTAAAATTCACAACTCACCCTACACGAGAAAATTTGACTACCATTGTTGCCCTGACACCTACCTACCTACCTACCTTGATAATTAAAACAAGAATCCTGGTGACAGATGAGGAGAGTGAACTTTGTCGAGAAATTACGCCACTTACAAATGTATGTCCATCCAACAAAACATTAACAATGAGGAAATGTAAAGCACAGGCGCAAGGAAAACTAATTCCTACATGATCCTGTAAATGAAATAAACCACCATCCTATATAATTAAGTTAACCCAAGACAACTCCTATTCGATCAATTCTCTATGAACACTTCAGCCAAATCATAATATCATTGTATATTCTGGGGATAGATCTGTTTATATTCTTCATTGAAGCATGACCAAACTCCTCTGAGATCCTTGAACTTTCTTTTTACTGTTACCATCCAGATATTCTTTGGTCTCCCCCCATCATCTTGGACCACACTCCCCTTCCCTGTGTTGCCATTTCTACTCTTATTTCACACATGGCGAAAAAACTTCACTTTCCTTCTGCCTTGTCCGCGACACTTAAATTCCCTCTGATATACTAATTTGTAAGTATGTCTCAGAGTTTCACCATTCACCCGTCTCAGCATTCTAATATGTATTGCGATCTTTTTTGGTCAGGTGCCTTCAACATGACCCACCTTCTGAACTTTGCAGTACAGCAAATTTTAGGGTATTCTTCTGTTTGCCTCAAGCCTCAAAGACATGCAACAGTTGAACAATAACCCAAAATCTCCCTCATCTAAGATTCAACTCATCCATTCTAGTTCCATTAGTAACATCATTTACACATGTTCCATGATCTCTATTTCACCTATACAAAGCTAAAAAAAATTCAAAAACATATAGAACCTTAAACTAGAATCCTTAACCCAATCAGAATCTGTGCCACTGTTTCTTGTACTGCTTTTCCTCAGCAGTGGTTGAGGTTTTACCTATACAAGTTAGCCCTGAATGTACCCTCCTGTGCCACTTTTTCCTGCGCAGCTTTTCCTTGGCTGTGACTGAGGCTTCACATATTAGTTGAAATGGGAAGTTGTAGATTGACATATACATTCAGCATTTTAATCATTTTAATCCAACTATTGTTGCAATAAGAGATGAAGATTACGTGCAAAAAATGCAAGAATTAAAATCAACGAAAAACAGAAAGCATCGAACTTGCTTCTTTCACGGATTGGTTTATAAGAAGAAATAGATTGTATTCAGAATGACTGCCACAGACAATGTTATGACTACCAGGGGCTTTGGACCCATAGCTCAATGGTTTACAATAGAATGTGCAATTTGATCATGGGTTCAAGTCCCAGTACTTAGTACTTACCTAACCAAAGAAAATGTTTTGACTATCAAGGAGATTGTGATATAACACCATTCTTATTAACCATGGATTAAAGAATTCTAAGGTTTTAGCCAGTGTACCACTTGTTGGAAAACATATAAAATGAATGTTGCATAGAGTATTAATCAGTTGCGAATCAGGGTGCCAAATTAAAAAAAAATGAAGATTTAGGACAGAAATCTAGGGCATAGATGGATTCAAAAGGTTGATGCAATGCAAACATGAAGTATGATAAATTTCGCTCCAAGATCAAACTCATTGTGGCGTGTTTCAATCCATGTCAGTACAAAAAAAAATTCCAACTACATTCTAGGTCCACAAATATTGAAAGGCCCATATGCTTGCTAGGAAATTTTTATAGCACTTTGTCATGAATTCAATTCCTTAAGTATCCCTTGAATTATTGTCGGAGTTTCCTTGTGCACCTTAATTATAAAAAAAAATGACAAAAAAGGTAAATTCTTCAAAGACCCTGAAAGTCAAATGCTCTTGGAGGTTCTTTGGAAGTTGTCAAGTATCTTGGAGACTCTCAAAGGAACTTGGAGGGTAATAGAGGAGCACTTGGAGTCTGCCTGTCCACTCTTCTCTTTTTCCCTTACATTCTCTTTGTGTTAGTATTTCCACTGTTATTCAAAAAATCACACTTTAGTTGCATACTTGAATATTACTTTAATAGTTTCATTCATGTGTTAACTTTAGCAACACACATGTAGAATGCTTGCCCCTTCACCCTTTGATCTTCCAAAGATTGTTTGAAACTTCTGGACTCTTTTACTCTATCAAAGAAACACATATTGTAAAGGTTTTCCATTGCTCTGATTTTCTGTAGTGATTTTTCATGTAGTTCCTATTTTTTCACAAATTACTCAGATTCATTGGTGTTCCTTTTTAAATCCTCTTTTTTCCATTTAAATGCATTAGAGTAATGTTCACTTACTACTAATTACTTGCTCTCTATAAACCACTATGATTACCTACAAAATTTGTAGGACAATTGAAGCAGCTAAAGTAATATTCAATGATGCTGTCCCATTACCATATTTTCAAATGTCTACAAAAAGTCAAAGACCTCACATTCCTTCACAGAGAGGCTGATTACCTGAGGAGATAATGAAGAAGGTAAAAGAGGGAGAAAAAAATAAGGACTAAATGATTTATAGGATGCAACTCTTCTTATACACAACTAATAATTCAGATCGTGATCTCGCATCCTGTCATTAAGTTCTCATAAACATACCTTTTGACAGTTTGGTAGAAGAACCCCCTTCTTCACTGAAGAGTCCTCGATTTGAGTCTTCCCTCTAATGGGATAAGATTTAAGCAGGAAAAAAAATTTAAAAATAAAACACACACACACACACCCACCCATGCAATTTTCACCTCCCACCATTTATAGAATGCCATCAAAGGCAGGGTTTTTTTGTGTGTGAAATAAAATGTAGTAGAACAACCAAATGGGGACAGAAATATCTAGTGCATCTTGGAAAGCAAGAGTAGGTTGCTTTTCCTTGTTTTCTTTATGCTAAGCTCTACAGCCATTTTTTTTATCGGATATAAATCCTTCTCTTTTAAAAAAATACTCTTTCTTGCAATTTAACATCCATTCCAAACAAGTAACATAACCAATTTTACAACGACCAAGGCCTCTCTTCTTCTTTTTTTTGTATCTAAATCGAAAACAGAACTGATAAGACCACAAAGAAAATAAAAATCAGTAAAAAGAAAATACGCAGAATCCGAAGAGGTTAAAATGCCCAGAAGGAAGAACATGTTCTCATTTCTAAACATGTTCTCATTTCTAATAGTCTTTTGTACTAATAACACTACAATTTACAGAAGAAAAAAAAAGAAACAAATGTTTAATTACCTCATCACCGAGAAGGAAGGCGGTCTCTTCCTGAAAGGGCACAATCTCTCCGATGGTTTAGACAGTCAGTAGTAATAATAACAATGTAATAACTAATCGAAGAAGATTGAGGGAACAATAGATACACAGACGTTGTCGGGATCCGTTTCATCCGAGCGAGATAAAATCGGGGACGACAAACGATCACAACCATGCCCACAGATCCGGTGGCCCAGGGTCCCAACTTTGTGTCTTCTCGCCACACGTAGTTCTCCAATCCCCGGTGCCCTAGAAGCCATTGCTGCTCCAGTGGAGAGAGTGGGTGCGAGAGATTGACGAAATTAATACGTATCATCGATCACGGATCCATCGCATATCGGGTGCGATTCACGTCGACCGTTGGATGCGATGGACCCGCGATCGAACGGCCCACGTCGTAAACCGCACCGACCGCACACCGCACGTAATCACGACCATATACCGCGATGCGGGAACGTGCGCGAACCACCACGGGCTGTCGATCACGGGTTCATCGTGGGTCCATCGCATCGGACGGTCGGGTGCGATTCACATCGACCGTTGGATGCGATGGACCCGCGATCAGAACGACGTCGTTCCCGCACCGTGCGGGACGCCGCACGATATCACTCGACGAAAAATCAATATAATATAACCCCTTAACATGGACTGAAAACACATTTCAGACAGGGGTGATAAATGAGCCGAACTAGCCGAGCTTTGATATGTTTAAGCTCGGCTCTTTTATAAACGAGTCGAGCTGAGTCGAGCCGAGTCAAGCTCACGAGCCTCAACGAGCCCAACGTTCTTCTTCATGTTTAAGGCTTTTAGAGGTTGAAAATAAAATTTTAACCTAAATAGTCAAATTCATGAACTAAACGAGCATAATTTTGTATTGCTTTAATGTTCTGATTTTACAAAAAAGATTAATCAAGTTTTAATTAATTTTTTATACAAAAACGAGTCGAGTTTCAACACAAAATGATGTTCGATCCAGGTCCCGAGTCTAACCGAGCTTTAAAAATTATTCAAGCTCATTCATTTGTCTAATTGAACGAGCTTAAATGGCTTGGTTCATTTACGGCCCTAAATTTCAGGCAGATTTATCCCAAAAATATAATAATAATATAATATAATAATGCTAATAAAATGCCAAGCGTCGACAGCAGGGTTCGAACCTGCGCGGGCGAAGCCCAACAGATTTCAAGTCTGTCTCCTTAACCACTCGGACATATCGACTGTGTTTAGCAAATTGCTTTTTTCTATATAATTGATTTAACACTAAGCAGATACAATTGTATAAAAAATTTTAAAAAATATGATAGTGTATTTCAGTATATATTTTGCTTTATTGCAACGTGTGAGTATATTTTTTAAAAAAGATGAAAGGTCACACAAGACTTAACATATCATTTTCTATTTATAATTTTGTTATGATAAGAGCAATGTCAATCAACAATTACACCTAGAACACCTAGACTGCTCTCTCATATTTGCACATTTTATGTTATTTCTCAAAGAAAAATGTTCTCTCTTCTTGTTTTTTGTCTAACTTTTATATCTCTCTTTTTTGTCTAACTTTTATATCTCTCTTTTCATTGGA
This sequence comes from Acorus calamus, assembly GCA_030737845.1. Classification (NCBI taxonomy): domain Eukaryota; kingdom Viridiplantae; phylum Streptophyta; class Magnoliopsida; order Acorales; family Acoraceae; genus Acorus; species Acorus calamus. The sequence continues at coordinate 5,432,367 of CM060862.1, forward strand.
GGTCATGTAATTATATGGAAACATTATTTACTCGATGACCTCCAAATAAGAGCGTTGTTGCAGGTATATCTCAAGGACGGTCCCACACACAATCCACATACATCAATAGTCATCCAACAAGCATTTATCTCGTTAGCATTTTTCATATTTTTCATCGAATGAATGAATCCATACAATCAACATGAAAGTATACACATTTTTCATAAAAGTGAACTACATGTAGTCCTTGATCGACTTCTTGTGCTTGAGTTACCAAAGCATCGCATCTTCGACGAGGTACATCGTGATCGTCTAAACCTTCTCATCCTCTTCGTCCTTGAGAGAATTTTAGTACTGCTCCAAGGTCCATAGGAAGTTCTCAACTTCCCTCACGTCTCGCTTGCTATTGAAGCACTTGGGTTCTGACACCTTGACTTCACACATCCCTGGTGTTCCCTCCTGAAAACCACTGCCTTCTCTAAGACGAAGACCTTCTCATATCCGCATGATCCGCCATGGCCACCGCCTTCATGGACTAGAGCTCCACCCGTGTAGACACTTCTTGGTCTAGTATTTTCCTTGTATTTATTTTCAATGATGATTTAACGTCCAAGTTCTCCCTAAAATTCTGCATCACACACTCACTTTTACATATAGTACAGTTGAGAAATTGTTCAACAAAAATGTACACTGCAGATAACATGAAATGTTACAACTAGGAAGAAGTATACACAGTAATCTTTCCTTTCTGAAATTTATACACAGTTGACAAACAAAACAAAGCAAATCAAGGTTCTTCATTGGAGTGAACCTATAAACTATTACAGGGCTTTATTTGTTTTTCATAGATCCACCCCTGAGGCCCTGATTATTGCAAGCTTATATCCTATGACTTATTGGTTTGAGGTAATTAATGTATTGGTGAGTGGACGTGAAATTGACAAGAGTGACAGCATTCATCGCTGTAGGTTTGATTAGAGAACGCTGCTCAAACCGCCACCTGAGCTGCTGCTAACCTTGCAATTGGCACCCTGCGGAACATAAAACAGCAAACAACAGAGTGAAGCAATAAGTTGAAAATAGAGAGAGAGAGAGAGAGAGAGAGAACAATTAATAGTTACTATGATGATCGTTATTACATATATTACAGCAAGGACATCTTGGAATTGTATGATACAGCATCAAGTAGATGCCAGTCAACCATATGTATTCTTCCTGAGCAGGGGAAATCAAGTGACTGTGTCGGGTAAATACGAATATCACTATGAACTACGAGACTCCCTTACATCCTTATAGTTTCTATTCATTTTTGTTACCCTAGTTTTGCAGATCTCTAATTGCAGATATGTGTTAGAAATTTGATGCGAGTAACATTACTTCATGAATTGGAGATAAAGGAAAACTAAAAAGTTATTACATGGATCAGTACATTCCAACATTGAAATGATATTGCATTTCCCTTCTATTTTATGGTTAAAGATCTCTAAAAGCCAATCATTTCTTGTAAAAATGTGATGTAATGAAACAAAAAATTTGGGGTCAAAAGAAAAAAGAAGTAATAGAGAAAAAGGTGGATAAGTAAATAGACCTGAATGGAGAACATGATACATAGTCCAAACCCACCTCTGCAAAAAATGCAACAGAAGATGGCTCTCCTCCATGTTCTCCACATATTCCAACCTGTTTCACGATTGCCATTAATCCATCACAGATCACATGCAACTCACCTATTCACATGATCTCTCAAACGCATAACTAAGCATGCATGCATTAAAAAGCATACTTGCATGGACATCAAGGCAAAATCAATGCAAGAATGAAACACAAAAACATGCATGAAAATGTGATCACAATCAACGTTATTCGTTTCTTATGATTTTGGTTTGGCATTATAAAGTACATTAGTATTCTGTCAAAGGCATTCACCAGGTGAGTACTATTTCTGGTATCCCTGCTAAATGTCTCCAACTACTTCATAGATCTTCCCTTTCCTCAGCCAAATACCATCAACCCAACTTGATCAGCCCTAAATATATGTGTAATCATTCATAAATATTGGACAGGCACAATCCAGGGCAGATGCTTCTCATATCATCCCCGAAAGAAGCAAACACCTGTACTTTTGCAGTAATTGCTAATCTCACCCCTCCTAGATTTGTGAAGCACCCATTGTAACATCCTTCTATCTCTCACAATAAGCTAATCAAATGCGCTCCTTCAAAATCCCAAGACTCTTGATGTCATATGAATTTCTATTCAGTTTTGGCAGTTTTATGCCGTTAATACAGCACCCTGCGGGGACACCTACACCTCGTTGAACCGGCTTTAATTTCAGTTGAACAATATTTTTCAAACTCTTAGACTATGGAACCAGTGTATTTGAAAGTAAAAGTTTAATTACTATGTAGTCATCATGCTAGCCATCTCCCTCACACATACAGGAAAAAATGCAGACAGAAACTCGGGCACACCTAGATTCTTCACATTAAAAAAAAGAACAAATAAATAAATAAAAAGGTCACCTTCAGGTCTGGTCTAACTCTGCGTCCTCTTTCAATAGCAATTTTAATAAGTTGCCCAACACCTTTTTGGTCAAGAACCTGAAACAAATAAAACAAATATCTGTGTTCTTTTCTTAGGTCAATATAAATATACAAAACATCAATAAATCTCACTAAAGCATTCAGTACCTCCAGAACCTACTGTGGTTTATGAAAGTCTCTGTGACAAGTTTAATGATTACTTAGGCCACCGCCTTCACCTCAGCTATCATTAAAATTGATTTGAGATAAATTTAAATTGTCAAGTGTTTGTTGGACAGTTTGCTTGACCAGAAACGCAGTCGTCTCCAAGAACAACACACCCTACCTCAAAAAACATGTAGGATGATGTGAAAAGCAAAGTTGTCTAAGCAGCCAGGTGAGCCTAGACAGTGGCCATGCACCTAGCAATGCATCTAGGCATGCCTAGGCACTGCTTAATTGCACATATATTTTTAAGATTGTAAATTTATTAAATTTTCAAAAAAAAATGATTGTAATTTTATTAATGTTACTCCAAGTGAATGTAAAACGAGAATGCATATTTATAAATGAAAAGTATAGAGGGCTAGAATGCAAAGTGAATTGGGGGAAGTGGGAACAAACCTACCATCACGCTACTACTTTTACAAGATGTTACTTCATCTATTTGTTGTGGCTTGTTGAGAAACAAAAAAAAAAAAAAGATAAATTAATACCCTATTGGTCATGATCCATATTACTATTAAAATTTTCCGATCAATATATTTTAAACATTTTTTCTTTTCCTTTCTCTATCATGAGTCATTGAATGATATATTGAAAAAGGTAGTTTTTAGTTATAATCAAACAATTAGGTTAACTATCTGTTTATGTTTTTTCAGTGGGTGCTATCTATTTATGTTGTTGTGATCAAATCCTAGCTATTATTTGTTTCAATCTCAATCATTCGACCTACCAAAAAAAATCTCAATCATTTACAAAAGTGAGCTAAGTTTATTAAACGTTCGAGTCCTGATGCTTACCTAACGAAAAATAAAGATTATTTTGAATCTTCCTCATCTAATATGTCAGATAAGCCAATACATGTTTATTAGTTGTTTCACATCCCTGCTGCTTACTCAGTCCTGGTCATCAGAGGGGGTTTGGTTCTATGGACCAGTTTTGGCAATTTAATTAAACTCTATATTGCAAGATAAGCAGCTTTATAAAAGCACTAGGTTGGAAGAGGTTTTGATTTCAAGTGTCAGTATCAATAACTGCTAATTTACTTGGCAAGTAATTATAAAAATTGCAAGTCAGGGTGCAACAAACTCTTGGAAAAAGATAATTTGACCTAAGAAGAGGATATTGAGTTGGACAACGGAAAATATCATTCGTAGCAAAGTTTCCCCAACCATGTAGTCCTTTGATGTCAACCTTACATAAATCTACTCCTTTCATTCTTGGGCAGAAATTTCCAGAATGACAAGTTCCTGAGTCTCTTCTTCATGAGAAATTATATTAGCAATTTCTGTTCACCAACCATCTCGGTGAAACAAATGGACAATCAAGAGTACCCAACAAGTTCTTCCAAGATATAGAAACATCACTGCTTGGTGGTATACTTTTTTCCATTTCCATCAATATTGATGATTTTCAGAAATTGCTAGTGACAATAAAGGAGATCATTGAACCTTGTGATTTAAAGAAAAATCTATGTGGCCTGTCTCAATTGCACCTTTTATAAACAAGCTACAATCTGCACAGAGCTGCCAATGTAACACAATTTCGGATTGTACCTCCAAATGTAAGAATGATTCTAGAGGATATTTAACTTCATTTTTTTACTATTTCTAATTATGATTAGTTTAACGCAGATTATTAAATTTCAAAAACATTTGGCTTTGTTAAAAGTAAAAATAAAGAATTTTTAGATATCTGAAATAGAGTTTTCTGGAGGATCACATGCCTTTATAAATAGAGTGCTCTGAGGATCTGAATTTTAGTTATTTCTTTTTTCTGGGGAAGTATATTTCGTTTTAAGATATCTGCCTTTCAAGATCCAGCCATAGATATGTGCTCTTGTTTTTCTATCAAACAAGTAGGTCAGAATTTTATTTTTCTATAAGCATTAGATAAGAATCACAAAAGGCACAATTAACTTGTATATCAAATAGTAAACATTCAACTAAGCATATCTAACCTCGAAGGGATCACTTTGGAGCACTCCCTTGGACAAGTATACCGGAAGAAACTTGCCAACATCGTCTCTACTGTATCCAAAAGTCATCTGAGTCAGATCATTGGTCCCAAATGAGAAGAACTCAGCTTGTTCTGCAATCTGTCAATGATAAATTTCACACAAGTAAATACTAAGAATCCATAAATGAAATAGACTATCAATATGTTGATCTTATGCTTTTAAATATCTTTCTGAGAAAATAAGCATTCTTGTCAATAAATCATCAATAGTTCATATGATTTAAGATAGCATCATATCAAACATTCATCTTATAAAAATTTAATCTAACTTATTCCCAAAGGACTATTGAGCATGTCTTTAAATAATGACTATTACTTTCTTACCTCATCTGCTACAAGAGCAGCTCTAGGGATTTCGATCATAGTCCCCACCTTATAGGTTATGGAGTTCCCCATACTAGAAAACACTTTCTCAGCAACTCTTTTTATCACGCCTACTTGATTCCCTAATTCCTGTCAATCTAAGATTTCAATAGTTGAAGAATGCATATGTGAGCATCTGAAGTGAAACATGATTATTACTCAGCATTCTACCTTAACTGCAAGGATGCACACTGACTTTACATGATAAAGGAAACAAAAAAAATCCAGATTACAAGCCTGTAGTCAAGTGAGATTTACAGATATGTGAAACAGTAAAGAATGGGAAACAAATGTGGTTCCCTTTTTCCTACTTTTTCAAAACAGCCTTGCTCGTCCAGAGAAAAGAGTTCATTGGGTGTGAAAAAGTACTATAAAAGTACTATTCAAAATGGATAAGTGAAATAGCCAAGCATCAATGGGATTTTTTCACCCATAAATTATTCTTTACCTAACTAGGAATTTTTGTAAGACCTTGTACCAAAACAGATAACATTCAAGAAAATGACCTAAGAAACAGACTCAATGGAGGATGAGGTTCTAAATGCTGATAACTGACGCCCCAATGAAAAGGATCGACCAAGTTCAATTCAAAAGGTTGTCATAGCCTCAGCACTTAAAATAAGATGTCACTAAATGTGAGCCATTACACGCAAGTCCATATCTTCCTTTTCCAAAAGGAATAATCCTCCCTGATTACAATCATTGTTTCAAACAATGGCAGTGGAATAAGAAAAATATATGACCCAATCAAATTGATCCCAGTAGTAAAATTTTTATATGGTGGTTGGTTCCAATGAAATAGATATAGAAGTGGGAATAAAAATGGAAGGAATTCACTTGTTTGGATGCCATATTGGAAAGAGAGATTAAAATAATTTCCAAACAATTTCCATGTGTGTGAATGAAACTCATCCAGCAAAAAAAATTACCTCTATAATTTATTATTCTATGCTTCCAAATTTTCCCATGCAACCAAACACCAAATCAGATAACTGAGTTCTCATAATATAAGTGGGAATTAGACATGCCTGTGGTGTTCCAACAAGTGGAACCATTATTTCTGGAATAACCTTGAATCCCTGATTGGTCATAGAAATACCAGCCTCAAAGACAGCACGAGCTTGCATTTCAGTTAGTTCAGGATAGGATATGCCAAGCCTAAATAACCACAATGAAAGATTTCATTTTAGAATCAACTAAACATAACAGGCAAACTGAGAGATTTCTATTTGAATTGCAAAAAGGGCCATGTGTTTGTGAATTAACTGATCGAGTGTTCTCATGACCAAATGGATGTTTTAATACATTAGCTTAGAGCTCTGGGCAGACTAACTACAGTTGTGATTTGGCAGATGTCCACGGGTCAAGAAGTTATCCAGAGCCTTCTTAAAATCTATAAGGGCCCTTATGAACACCACCATTTAACAGGGATTGTGCACACACTCCAAATCAACTTGCATAGGGTACATATTTAGACCCATGCCAGACACGACACTTCAAATATTTTCACTTTATTTTTTGAAACATGGTAGGAACCCAACCACCAAAATTTAATTCTTATATAACAAAGATAAAAAAATAAAAATAAAGGACCAAGATTGGCAATGAGCAATCTGCCCTCTGGAAACCCCACAGATTACAGATGAACTACTCTACAAAAACCAGAGAGAAAATACACATTCTATACAAACTGAACCCAAATATAATAGATATAATATTCATTTGACAACCCTCAGTCAGCCTTTGAGCAGCCCCACTGTCTCAGCAACCACACAGTTTATGGCCCAGTCTTTGATAAAATGAATAGAGGTCTCCCCAAAAAAATATTCATAATTACTTTCTTGAAAAACAACTGTAATTCTAATTAGCCAATGGACCAACAACACAACACATCCTAGTTTGTATCCTAATGGTTTGTAGTGGCTTTATAAATCCTAATATGCCACAAGTCAAGATTTTCTATAAGTTACATATTGCTAAGATCTTTCCTCTGTGCTTTACGAAGAATTGAATGCATATTCTCTAGAAATTCTACAAGTATGTCTAAAAGGTGGAGCTGCATTATTGAACAGTGAGGCATGGGCACAAAACCTCTTGATCTGAAAATTATATGTGCATCGCTCTTTGTAAGGTGTTTATATAATCAAACAACTGAAGTTGAAAGTTTAGGGGAGTACGAAGTACGAAGTCCATTAGTTGATACAAGCTTTACATAGTTCTGCACTTGTTTTTCAGTTCATATGAAGGTGAACCAAAATCTCTGTTCTCATTAGGATGCTTATTCTACCTTTGAAGTCCAACAAAATGTTCTTTCAGTGACAATAAGATTGAAATCAATCGATCCTGTCATGAACAGCTGACCAGAAACAAGAGTGGTGAGTAATTATATATAATCTCTTTTTTATTTGTTGGGTACTCATTTTTATGATATCTCCACCACCTATCGTTGATGCAATCTCCTAAGCTTAAACATGATAGTATGATTAATGAATGGACGGATACATAGGTGGATGCATATATCAATTAATAACAGAATATGAAGGCGGTGTTGAAATTTCAGAGAAAGATATATTCAAAAGTTATGAGCTACAGATAAACAAAAAAATATATTAGAGATGAACCTGCATCCACGAAATCCAAGCATGGGATTGACTTCAGAAAGTTTTTCAATACGAGAGAAAACTTCATCTTCGGTAATGCCAGTATCTGAAGACAGCTCAGTAACTATGTCTTCAATTTCACCCTCTGGAAGAAACTCATGGAGCGGTGGGTCAAGAAGCCGAATTGTTACAGGAAGTCCTGAACAAAAGGTGTTAGAGAATGTTGTACATGAGGCATTACATATGGAAATACCATATTGATGGACAGTATTGAAATGGCACATCAATGAAGTTACTCGAGGAAGGCATCAAGCATTGGATAACATAGTTGTTTTATAGTAAACAATAGACACAAAAGTGAATGCCAGAAAATATGGAAAGAGTTAAATAACACAGTTCACTGATTCAGAGTAATCAGTAGACACAAAAGTGCGCCATAAGAAATTTAATGTCAGATAACTTATGGAAAAAATATACAGCTTCCATTCGTACAACCCCAAAAATTCCATCCATGGAATTGCTGACACAAGCATTAAGCAAAATTTTAATCATGTGAAGGAAACATGTATGTGTCATTTAGTATCAGGCTCTTGTTTGAAAAGAAAATAATTATTACCATCCATTGCACGAAAAATGCCTTCAAAGTCAGATCTTTGATATGGCAAGAGGAGATCTAATGCAGCTTTCCTCTGTTCAATAGTTGATGCCATTATCATCTGTCTCACAGCTTTAATCCTTTCATCGGAAGCAAAGAACTGAGACATGATACATGGATGAAAAACACATTTGTGAATGACTTGAATGCAACAAGGAATCATCAAAGGTTCAGTAGAAACCAAGGTGCCCCTCTTTAGTTTCAACACAATGTAGCATATCTGTTATTTCTTTTTCTTGCTTTGGGGTTTGGAAAAGGGAAGTGATCTAAGTACATTTATACCCTTCCGTACTCCTGGGATAATTTTCAATCAGCGTGCATATAAATAATTTATGATGCATTTACCATATTTCTTCAGGTTCAAAAAATTGCTACAACCAGTGACTCACCATATGTTCTGTTCTACAAAGTCCAATCCCTTGAGCACCATTATTTCTTGCTGTTAGAGCATCTCCAGGTGTGTCTGCATTCGCCATGACCTGTTACAACACCCAATTAGTAATGATGGAATGAGTGGCATGCTTTCTATGCCAAATAAGTGTGAATTTTTTCCTTTTCTTTGACACAGATTAAATAGCAGTAGCAGTGCTTGATTCTACAATAATTCCTGAAGGGAAATTAGGATTTGCTTGCTTTGAAAAGGAGTGGTACCTTAAGTTGCCTCATTTCATCAACCCAAGACATAAAGGTCCCCAAATCACCACTTAAAGCTGGTGGCGAAAGAGGTTGCTTCCCCAAGATCACTTCTCCTGTAGATCCATTCAGTGATAACCACTCACCTTCTTGGAGAACCTTATCCCCAATTACAACTACCTGCCCATAGTTTTTAAATTTTAGTAGAATAAGAAAGAAATATACAATGTTCCTTCCATACATTATCTCTGCTGGGCAATTTCAGCTGAGACCTCAACCAGAAGAAAAAAATTAATGCAACATAAATAGTGATCAGATGATGGTAAAGATCCAGTTATGAGGTTCATTATGCCATGCAGGAGGCCTGATTCTATCAGTATGAATATAGACCTACAGTTTGGATAAATAGACTGAAAACAATCACATCATTGTAGCAATAAAAAAAAAACAATGATGACAGTATACCTTCTCTTCATCATTTACACGTATGTCAGAGCAACCAGAGACACAACATTTCCCCCAGCCACGTGCGACTACAGCTGCATGGGAGGTCATGCCTCCCCTAGCAGTCAAAATTCCAGTGGCTGCATGCATGCCACCAACATCCTCAGGGCTTGTCTCTGTCCTCACCTTCATACATATCCAACCAACAAAAGAATTATGAACATGGATGCAACAATAATAAAAGTTCTAAAGGGAAAAACCCTTGTAACTAGTTAGGAATTCAGGAATAATTAGCAAGGACAAAATTTGCAATACGATATAATTCAAGATCAGTTCGGAAAAATTTTTGGGAAAATTCATAAAATAAAATAAAAACACATTAATAGAAAATTAATGACACAAAATCACCAATATTAATTCAAATCCACAATCACCCGATGATGTTATAACCAACAATTAAATTTTGCAGAGCAAGGTTCAGTTGAGCATTTTTTTCCTTTTTGGTTTTAGTTTTGTTGAATTATTGAACAATGTGTGTATTATTAGTAAAATTTAATTTGAATGGGAATTAACTTTTAACGAAAGTGCTCATTTAACATGCAAGGATAATTTAGAGGTAACCAGAAAACAAGAATATACATGCTAGACCATGTATATGGGTACTTGACATTTCAAATAACGGATATTGCCTAACCATGGCTATTGGCTAGATCAAATTACTGAAAAGTGATTCACAACTACTATTTTTCAATAAAAGATAAAGGTGCAATTGAGTACGACATTAAAGGAAAGTTGTAATGGATGACAATGTAGTGGAGAGAGAAGGTGAATACTGACAAATCAATGTGCGTGTGTGTGTGTCATTGCAATCCATATATATAAATTTAATCAATCGATGAATTGGGCAAAAGCTTATTATTATCTATAATCATAATTTTAAGCAGTGGTCGATACATATGATATTTTTCTCATATATTGTGAGAATCAAATTTTTCAAAACCAATATGGTACAGAGTTCATTGTATGTCTGATCATATACAGTATCAAGCGACACAAGTGATGCATATTGGGAATCAGCAGATAGAAATGTCCACAGGGCTTTTAAAAAAATGATGCATAGTATTTGTGGAAATTTTTTTGGGAAGGATTAGCTTTTGGTTTGGAAATTGAATTTGGAAGGATAATTCTTTTTTAGAAATTGTGGGATGTAAAACTTGAGAAAGTTGTTATGCTAAATGCACTTTAATTGTGTTTTGCATTTTCTAATGAAGTTCAAAATTTTCTTATTCTTTTCATACTTTTATCCATGATTTCTATTGGTTTCATGGTGATCGAGCTGAAATACATCGACACCATAATCAAGTTGTAAAACATCAGTGTGATTGAAATACATAATGAGTGGACTTGTATGTTTAAACTTCAATTTCAGTCAAAGAGAAATAGATGTATTCCAAAATCAAAAAGAAGGAATTAAGATAAAACACATCAGGCATGTTATATGTAAGGTCATCTGGGGGAAAATACATCATGACATATTCCGTCACTTGCCTGTTAATTTTCATAAACTTTATTTCAATCATTTCAATTGTTATATCCTTTTTCAGATATCAGTATCCTTCGAGATAAATGCCTTTTGAGCAGTTGAGTGTAATATGATATAGAGCATCAAATAGTCCTAACTCAGAAGATCTGAATTTTACTAATGAAAAAGATTATTTTACAAGGTTATCTATCATTCTCAATCTCATCCACTTCTTTGACTAATGAATCAGCCACTTCATTAGTCCTTTTGAATGCCCAGCAGTAAATCAGCTTTCCTTTCATTGTGTTTAAATGTTCTTTTTGAATTAGTATCAATTTTTTAAAAGAAAAAGATATTACAACCAGAGATTCATTACTCCGGGATAAATTCACAAGATGAGTGCTCTGCTGAACAGCAGACAAACTACAAAACTCCAAAAACAGAGGAGGAGGAGGAGGAGGAACATTAGAAACCCCTTGTCCCCTTCACCCTACAAGTAACTCACCCTCTGTTTTGAGTGCAACAAAGTACCCAATACAGAAAGCACCCCAATCCCTTATGAACATATAGAGGAGAGGAGAAACATAGAAAAATCCTCACCCAACAGTAACTTAACCCCTATTGTGAACACAACAAACTCAGCCCTAGTACAGAAAATACCCAATCCTTAATGACCTGGTGCTAACTTATATAACTTGGTGCTAACTTATATAACTTATTAGGCTAGTAAAACATGGCAAACAGTGATTACGAGAAAGAACTCACCAAAATAACAGCTTTTCCTTGGGCATGACATGCTTCAGCATCATCAGCATTAAACACAATCTGACCAACAGCAGCTCCTGGTGACGCAGGCAAGCCAGTGGCAATTACTTTGTCTTTATATGCAGATGGGTCCTCAAACTATTAAAAAAAGGAAATAATAATAATAATAATAAATAAATAAATAAATAAAAAAAACTCAGTTTGTGATATTTTAACAGTCATCTATGCACATAAAATCACTTTCGTATCAAAATTTTATCTATGTTCCTGATTTCCTTCATCACATGCATTGAATCATCAGCTAAGAACCAGTAATTGCATATTTATATTTATAAATGAGCAACAAATTTATGTCCACATAAAATTTTGTGCACGAATGTGATATATTGTTCTCCATCCGTCATTATTTTGAATATCCTATATGTTAGTTCCTTCTTATTCATGTACCTGTGGATGAAGAAGTTGGTCCAGATGCCCTGGTTCTACCATCTTAATGGACATGCGAGTGTCAACAAGCCCTTCATTTACCATATCTACTGCTATCTTCACCGCACCTTTCCCAGTGCGTTTTCCTGATCTGCACTGGAGCATCCAAAGCCTGTTATCCTGAACAGTGAACTCAATATCCTGTAACAAAAAAATCACATATATATATCAGTTGATTTGATATATCTGTAACCAAAATGATCATATATCCCTGATATAAATTAGTTTTAAAAATAAAAAAAAACACATCCGCTTATTGCACACAAATTCAAATGGTTACTCAGATCAAGGAAAGCCTGGAAATTACATATCACAATGGAAATATCATAATATAGTTGAAGAATAAGCTAGGAACATTTCTCACCATCATATCCTTGTAGTGTCTTTCTAGGATTTCACAGTTCTCAACAAGCTCTTGGTATGCCACTGGCATACACTCCTTCATTGTGTCAAGGTCCTCAGGTGTTCTTATACCAGCAACAACATCCTCCCCCTGTTTAAATCCCAGATAGGTTTCAGAGCATGGAAATAGCTATGGAAAAATAACATACACTCATGTTAATAAAGGCTTTATCCCTACAATTAAACTCAATAGTCAATGATCCATTTACAAATTTGGACATCTGCAAGCAAATGTATTATAAATTTAGTTAGCAGTGCAATGAACTAATTATAATACTACAGGCATAACTGTAGAATTCCCTGCTCCTCATTTCATATATAATTTACAATTCATGACAGTTGGGGATCCCTGATTGAGTCAATTTTATTGATCCTACTGATACAGAATCTGTAAATTTGCAAGACTGGCTCACCTCATTCAGAGGAAAAAAAGTTGCTGAAATCTTGATATATTACTAACATCGGTAGCAGATAAATAGCTAAAATCAAGTGAGATATTAATATTCTACTTATCGTAGGACCACTGATTTCATATCATTCCTACTTGTAAGATAGGTAAAAGCTTAATATATAATGTAAAAACCAAAGGCCCTCCTCGCGTGTGTCCCACTCATTGGCGGACCCAAGAAGGAGCCAGTGGGGGCGGAGGCACCCACTGGATTTATGAAATATAATGGAATTATTAACAATGATAGGTTGAAAGAAATTATAGAGAAAAACAAAGACAATTATGTACTCAACCAAGGATTTAAATCTTTTAGATAGTTGAAGATCTGAAACATAAAATGAGGGAACTGAGAGGGGGATATGACATCAAATATCTTTATTGTGGTATTAAAATTTTAGAGCTCTGTTATACACAGCCCCCTTTTCAGTTTTAATTCTAGTCCGATATACTTCATTAGCGTCATATGCTCAATATGCTCACATTAATGAGGTATTTGTCTCGTTAGAAATGTTTCACATTTTATATAAATGCATCAATGCAATTCATTAAAGCATATGTTTTATCTTTTATAAAAGCCTATACCTCTCATTAGATGAGTATACTATTTTTTAAAACAAAATAATAACTTGTGTAGACTGGAAATGAGACTGAAAAAAATATATATACATAATATTTTCCAAAATTTAGAGGGTACTAACTTTAGAGTATACAAAAATATAAAATCCTAAGTCCGCCACTGGTCCCACTCACCCTCTCAAGCTTTAGAGGGTACTGACCTTAGAGTATACAAAAATATAAAAGAAACACCCAAATCCCATCAATAAACTACCATAAAGCCAGAAGAAAAGCCTTCATGCATTTACAAGCGCCAATGGCAAAGGGTAAAGTACTTGTACTAGTGTCAAACTGGTGCAAAGCACAGGATGAGATGAAACCGGACAACAGGTCATAGTAAGGAATGAAAGTGACGAGCATCCAACAAGGAAAAGAAAAGAAAAACAACTGTAAAGGATAAATGAGAGTAGATCAAAAGAAAATGAAAAACAAAGAAGAGTAGGATAACCTATTATAAAGAATACCACACTGGTTTGTATCTCTTATCATTTTACATGGACTCTGACATTTCCCCATAATTCTACTACCACCTTGTACTCTGAATATTATCCATAACGTTTCCAATTTCAGTTTTAGAACTTGACTTAGTTCATCACAGACATCTAGATAACAGAAAGAGCTAACTAAACCCAGGAAAAAGAGCTAACTAACCTGAGCATTGATGAGGAACTCTCCATAGAGCTTCTTTTCTCCAGTGCTCGGATTCCTCGTGAAGAGAACGCCTGTACCTGAAGTGTTTCCCATGTTCCCAAATACCATGCACTGAATATTAACAGCTGTCCCTTTCAACCCCATGATCTGGTTAATACTCCTATACTTTTTGGCTCTTGGACTGTCCCATGAATCAAAAACTGCTAGAACAGCCAAGTATAATTGTTTTTTTGGATCTGCAAAGACATACCAGTAATGAATTGATATTCTTTTCTTGGAAATTGCCAATAATATGATTAATGGTAAACTGCAGAAATTTTAATCCATTAACCAATCCAGAGCAAGCCTTTTTTTTTAGCAAAGTAGGCATTATCATTAAGTAGAGTGTAATGACAATTACTGAATGGGGGATGAGAAGATTAGAAAAGCAAAGAAAACAACTTAGTAAGTAAACTAAGGAGGGGATTACCGCCGCCCAGCCAAGGCGGGGGCAGTTGTCCCAAGCCCGGTGGACGAGAGAGGCCACCCAGCCTAAAATACAACAAAAAGCTATTCCTCCAAAATCAGTCGATCCCCCTCGAGACGCACCGTGCTCGCTCCGGCCAAGTGCACACCCCAGTCCATAATAAGAAGAGTAGTCAAGTGCACACCCCTCGAGACCCTTTCTATTTGAGTGGTGGGAGTCTCCCCATAAATAGGTAAGCTATCCAACAGGGTTGGATAAACTTCTATAGTAATTCCATAATAAGGGCACTCATCATGATTGATGTTAAACTCAAATCCAATATTCAACCTGCTATAGCGGCAAGACCTTTGGGAATAAGAACGCCGTTTTTTCAGCGAAAAAACCTAAAAAGTTTCCAAACAAAAAGAGTCCCGTTTTGAAATGTTGACAAAGAGGCTTTTGATATTTTTAAAAAGAGGAGTCAATCCTTCGAAAGTGAAGAAGGCAAAATACAAGACTTTCCTTGGCAAGAACACTACTTCATTTCGGGTAAGCCAGAGTGCCCATGCACAAGCAAGGACAATCGATCGGAGCACCTTTCCTTTGTACGCCCTGTCATTCTGAACGACTAAGTCCGCCCCCGCACGCCACATAGATTCCACATCGATGACATTCGCAAACCCCGGAGAGAGTACCTCGAACCGTGACCACACCATCGACGCTATCGGGCAAGCACCAAAGAGGTTATCAATGGTCTCGTCGGATGAGCATCCAAACGGGCATCCGGGGTCCACGCTCGCTATCCACTGCACCCTTCTAGCCTTTGTAACCAAACGCTTTTGGAAAAGTAGCCACAAAAAACACTTAACCTTGAGCGGGACTTTGGGGGCCCAACTTTCTGTAAACTTCAGTGACGTCGCTTGGATAGGCAAAGTCATTCTCCGCCACCATTTGTACGCTAGCTTGGTGGAGAATTCCTTGTGTGGGAAAGGCCGCCACACAGCCCTATTTACTGAGCCGCCCACCACCAGTCTCACTTGGAGGAGCTCGCTACATCTCATGAGCTGTGGTGCTTCCCAATCCCGCAACGTGGGCCAGAGAGACAACACCCAATCCAGAGCAAGCTTGCAGCTACTATGAGACCCACAAAGAAGTAGTCTGCCTGTTAATCACTTGATCTTATGACTCATTTCTATTTCTTTTAAGATTTTGCAGTGATAGTGATCATGCTAAGACAAAGAACCAGCGAAGGAGAGGGGTGACTGACAGCAAAATATATAATCAAAGTACTTTTTTTCTTCCAAAGGAGGTCCATTTATTCTTCCAGTTATATTTCCATATCTCATAATCACCACATCTGAAGATAGAGTCAGTAGATTCTTGATAATTAACCTGAGCACTGAAGCAGTCTGGTATTATCATGACTTCTAAATCAATCATATAACTCATAGAAGCTTTATAACATAGTCCACGTCAAACCTTGCAAATCCCAGGCTGAAATGTACTAATTCTTTACAGAGCATCTGTTTTATCTTCGGAGTTCAATGAATTATGTTTCAAGGATATTGCATAACATGTCAATAGATACCTGAGGGGAATTGTTCGCCTTTTGCTTCAAGATACACTTTCTTGTACTCATTAACAAGCTCTTTGAGATCAAATGCTGTTAAATCAGTGTCAAGGGTGACTCCTTTTGCAGATTTCAAGGCCTCTAATTTCTCTTCAAATAGGGAGTGTGAAATTCCCATAACCTACAGGTGTAAGAAATAGAATGGCATCAATAAGCATCATTCATAATGATTACATAAAAATGTATTAGTTCAGTCAATTATCATTTGCAGAAGCTGCTGCAATTTCCAAATTATGATGAGGCTTATGATTACTGATCACTCAGTGCCCTGGCAGTCATGATCCTAGGCATCCATTAGACAAAAGCACAAAACATGGATTAAAGATCTGCTAGAAAAACTGAAAAAATAATAAAAATGTTGGGCTTTGGTGAAAATGGACAGGTCTTTCAATTAATCTTGGAATCAATTTCCTCCTAAGTTACAAGGACCGTAAAATCTTGTGTTTCAGTATTAAAATTTATTCATAAGCAGGTCATTCATGATAATTCATTTGAAGAGTTGTTAAGATACAAAGATTAATAGAGGAATGACCTTGTAGAACTCAAATAATAGGGTTGAAGTGTTTGATTAATTCAAAAAAAAAGGTATTAGAGCACCCAAAAGAGGGGAATGACACGAAAAAATGAGTGCAGCATTTTTCCAAATTGTGTATAAAAGTAACTAATCAATGGTTTATAGAGTTAGACACATACAACATCCCCAAACATGTCTAGGAAACGTCTATAAGAGTCGTAAGCAAAGCGCTCTCCACTCTTTGAAGCAAGACCAGAAACCACTTCATCATTAAGGCCAAGGTTGAGAACTGTGTCCATCATTCCAGGCATGGAGATCTGCAAAGGAAGGAAAACATGATAAAGATAGACCATGAACCAGAATCCGATACATGTAACTGTTAAGGGTCGGGATATTATACATAATATCAATATTCCTAGATTCGAACCGGAACACCCACTTTTAATTTTAAAGAGAGGGTCCAGAAACATATTTATTCCGAATCAGCGGGAGAAATGCATCGAACTACCAATGTCCATCAAACTACCAATGTCTACCATGCACCTGAATACGTATGGTAATGTCCATCTATTACCAAAAACAAGTCATTTATGGATATTATCCGGAGGGCCATACAGATCCAGTATAGTGTCTTCGTCGCTCCACAAGGATCAAGATCAAACGAATGCTCATTCTTTTTCTGTTGAACGGCAATATATTTCTGACCTCTCACAAAAAATATTCTCTTAATTGAGGGTATTCGTGCTTGGATGGCAGCTCAGGATCAGCCTCATGAAAACCTTATATTCCCTGAGGAGTTACAATACATGTATGCTTCTAGCTGGAATCTTATTAAAAATGGGAGCATATGGATTAGTTCAGATCAATATGGAATTATTGCCCCATGCTCATTGGCCCAATCAATAGTTCAAGTCACACACTCCCATAATCCATCTTCTCTTGGGAGAATTCACTTAAAACTATTCGTATTAAAGTATTAAAGAAAGAATACTTGGTAGTTGAATAGAAATATCCAAATAAAAAAAATGAAAAAAAAAAACAGCTAAGGAAATAGTAAGTTGGAGCCTAAAAAGCATTCATAGACACCATGTTTTTATGATATATACACATAAATACATACATGTTAGGTAAGCGATGGGACAAAACCCCAGATGTCAATGTTGCAAATATGAGAAAAAGGTGACAAAACCCCAGATGTCAATGTTGCAAATATGAGAAAAAGGTGACCCCCTTTCAACCATCTAAATTCAAGACTGAAGAATAGGCATTGCAAACCATTATGGTCTCTCGGACTGATAATTGGAAATCTAAGCCTAGGACACTGCCATCATAAAACTTATTTGCTTCAATTCTATCATAAAGTTTCAATTAAACAAAAAAAAAAATTAAACTGCAGGTTTTCACATTCCACTAATGATTTTGTCCATTTTTCACCATCAGGTACAGAAATTAAACTAGTTGCAGAACAAGAAATCATGCATACGCACCGCAGCACCGGATCGGACGGACAGGAGGAGTGGCCTGGACGGGTCCCCAAGGGAAGCGTCCATGTCCCCCTCAACAATGCACAACCCCTCAAGAATCTCCTCCCACAGACCCTCTGGGAGCTTGTATCCGTTCTCTTGGTACTCCATGCATGCCTCCGTTGAAATGGTGAGCCCTGGCGGGACCGATAGACCTATGCTCGCCATCTCGGCCAAATTTGCTCCTTTCCCGCCCAACTTTGAGAACATAAAAGAAATTTGAAATTAAATCAACCCGGAACGAGAGAGTTTAGGGAAGACGCATGCGATGCTTACCAGGGATTTCATTTCTTTGTTTCCTTCGCTCCTGCCTTTGCCAAACGTGAATACTCTCTGCAGACAGGGAAGCCATTACAGCGCAACAGGAGATATGGTAGGAGACTTGCCGACGGTTGCCGACGGCTATTACTAAGAAGACTAAAAATTGAGGTAAATAAGGCCCGTTCCAATTTCTCCGTATTCACGGCCACATGGTTTTGAAAAGAAAAAAAAAAGGGAAAATGATATGTGCAGCCCGTGTTGCTCTGGTTGCAGTAGTTTTTTTTTTTTTTTTTAATTCACACACTTTTTTTTATTAAAGCCTACATTATTATATAGAATGAATTATGTGTTAAGGTATTTTTATATTTTTTTTATATTGAAAAAAAATTGTGTTATACATTATAATAGAATCTGATACATATACTACGTTATCATAATATATCAAGCTGCAAAACGAACTAAATGTATCAACGTGAAAAAGAAAAATAATGCAGGGATAATCATTTAAGCTCCCTATTTGGACAGAACGTAAGCTATCTTGGTGTAGATAACTATTTGTAATGGATTTTATTATACTAGTTTAATAAATCATTTTACATTTGATTGTATTTTTAATTATTTCTGTTTAGAAACATGATAATAAAAAATTTGTTGTTTAGTTGATAAAAAATAAGATATGAATAATATGAGACTCAAACATAATAAAGATTTATTAAAGATGAAAAATAATTTAGTATGTGTGCTCCTTGATTTATAAGAAATGATAACATTTAATTTGACATATGAGTCACCCTGATACCATTAAATAAACCGGTTTAAATTACCTAATTCTAGGGGAGACGACATAACCAATATCAACTTATTCTTTGTTATTATCATAATTATGCTACTTTATTCCATGCAATCAAACACATGTTTTAGGGTTATTCACCATTATTTCAATGTTATTCCTCTACCCAAACAATCCATAAATTATTTTAAGAAGATTTTGAACTTATAGGCTGGGCCTATTTGGAAACACATATTGAAAAATAATTTTTAGAATAAAACTGTTTTTTAAGATGATTTTAGACCTTGACTTTTATTGTGATGTTTTTTTTTAATTTAGGAATCAATATTTGAAAGCAGTTGATGTTTGGTAGAGAAAGTTGTTTTTCAATTCAAAAAAATCGATTCCAACAAAAAAGCTCTGTTTTTTAGCTTTTCAAAACACGGATTTCGAGAAAAAAAGTGCAAAGAATCCAGTTTTAGGATTCTTTATTGATCTCACCGATTTGGTTGCACAATTTTGAAATTTTAGCCTTTCAAAATTCAAAATCTATCCTAAATTAGTCTAATCATATATAATATATATTCAAAAATATTGACTACATATTTTTTTATTCCTATTTTAGTATATACTGACCTAACGTCCTAACCCAATATATACCAAGTTAGGAAGAAGTAGAAATTGAATAAATGGACGGTAATAATAACTAAAAGTATATCATCATCCATTGCAAATAATTCTTTTCTATGTATAATTAACCAAATATTGATAATAAAATTTTATAATAGTATCCTGTGTTCAGGTCCCATGATCTGAAACGGACTAATTTTATTTTGTTATTTGTATATGTTGGACATTCATCTCATTTTAATAATAAATTTCAAGACATCTCTCTACATTTTATATACATATACATATATATATACAAGGGATAGCTTTTAGTTTCCCCATAGAGGGACCAATTTTATGATTTTGTTATTATAGAGAGGGCTGTTTGTAAGTTGCCCATAATTTCCGATGATAATGTCTCTTTCGATGGGATCATCTTTAATTTGTTTCACGTAAACCTTTCTAGCACTGTTACACTTTGATAATTTTACTATCTAAAATGCAATACTCCATTCATTAAAAATACAGTGAAACATATAAATCGTTAAGCGACGCATTTATCTTACTAAATTTTTTATTGTACTTATTAAAAATAGATTAATTTAACTCGAAATGGAATAATATACATTTTTATAAAAACATATATGGTTATTACTATAAAATAAAATTAAAAATAAACATATATGTTCTTTTGAATGAAAAAAATGATTTCCAAACCTTTTTTTTTCTCTCCCCCTCACGGCCTCACAAACAAATCAAAACCGACCCGAATGGTTATAGAGCGCGCACCTTTTTCGTGGCGGGAATCCGTTCGACGACCGCTCGGATCCGAGACGATCTTCCGCCACGGACCTCCTCCGTCGCCACTCCACCCGGCTTCGACTCCAGGAATCCATTGCGGATGGGTCCGACCCCGACTCGATCTCGATCGGATGCACCGCGCCGCAGAGCGACCTGGAAATCAGTGACCCAGTGGTTGTGTTTAAAGTGCCTCTTCACGTGGACTTCCTGCGCGCATCTCGCATAGACGCACTTCATGGCTGTTGTCAATGATTTTTCCAACAATCGAATCATCAAAAAGAAGAAGACGAGGCAGAAACACTGGACCTCAATTCATTGAAACCATATGAAAGTAAATGACAAGAATGCCCAGCCAGATCCTCCTATTATTTCAAAGCATTCCAACCTGAAAAAGTAATTTCGCACTAGATATGGTTTACCTTGTCCATCGATGGGTGAGCCGGGGACCACAGAGGGATAAAAAGTGCTTCAAGTCTATCGTAGGACCCACGTGAATATTCTGGGCACCCTATTGTGAAAGCCACGTGGCGTGCTAAGAAACACAGAAGTCGGGGTTTCACCTTATCTGCGTTAAGGAGCCTCTACTGCCACTCGCTCTCGCTCTCGGATCGAAAGAGGTGATCCTTTTTTTAGATGAGAGGGAAACACCAGATGAGTGGTTCGCAGGGGCGGAGACAAGCCCGGGCCCTCCCAAGCCTCGCAGGGGTGTATATACACACATATATGTTATGTCTTTTGGTAAGTTATATATGAATTCCCTTATAAACAGTAAGACACATGTATCAAATCTTTGAAGTCCCCATCATTTATGAACTTAAGATGGATTTTTAAAATAAATTCGGTGTGCTTAATGTGCTATATCTCATATCATTTTTTAAAAAAAAGATAATGTTACGTATAACCATTTTTTCAGTCCCAATTTTAGTTTATAAATATTTTAAATTTTTGAAAAATAATATGCATCATTTAATAAAATATATGATTTTATAAAAAATGAAACATATGCTCCAACCAATTGCGTTAATACATTTATAGAAAATGTAAAAAAAAATTATCAAAACATATTTCTCATTAATGTGAATATATGTTCCAGTTATTTTCTATCAACGCATGAGACTGGAATTTGGGCTAAAAAAAACTGTGTGAAATAAGACAGTTGATACACTACTTAGTCCGTATTGTAATGAAATTATTGAAATTTAAAAATGTTGTGTTTCATTTCTTTTAAAATTCACACATATTTTGAATTTTTGTAAAGTATTTACCTAACTAATGAAGTATTCATTTATGAAAAATAAAATGCATACTTATATGAATAGAATGCATATATTTATATTTTTTTAATGATAGTGTGTACATATATAGAAAAATATGTATACGATTAATCAATTTGATATATAGCATTAGTCATGATGATTTCAAATGGGGCTCAAAAATGAGCCTAATGTATCAATATCTATTGAAATTTTTAAGATTTAGAGTCCTGTATTTGTGTTTTACTTTCTTCTTTTTTAATTTTTTTTTAGAAAAGCTTTGTTTTTTGAGAATTTTTTGTTCTTTAGTTTTGTGGTATTGAAAAATCACGATTTTGAACTCAAATATTTTAACATTGTCCTATCATTTTTTTTTTCAAATTCCATGTTTTTAGATATTTATATTTTTTAAAAAAATATTTTTCTTTTTTTACTCTAAAAAGTATTTTTGCCCCCAGCCCCTCCTTATTCTAAATCCTGGCTCCGCCCCAATTGGTTAGGATAACCGCGCCTCCTAGGCCGACCAGTAATAATTTGCATCCAAATTAGTTATAATGAGGAATATAATATTTTTTTTTAATTCATAAATTTGAATTAGAAAAACTAAGAATTCTTGTTAAAACCTGCACGATATACCTATAGAGGAAAAAAATCGCACTCTTCATGAGGGTGCCATGTATTGGGCAAATGGGTAACATGATGAGGTCCAGGTTAAAATTGAGTAACCTTCAACCGGAGAGAAAGAGGCAGGATGACTTGACAAGTGAGTCCTGCTTGAGGAGTCCTGCTCAGGGATCGCGTAACCCGAGCACTTCGGATTGAATCTCCTTCGCCAAGACATTATGGTGAGAAGATCATAGTTGCAACCAGACTGGTACATTCCCACAAAATGACCAAGGATGGTATACTAGACTAACCACCCATGCCCAACATGACTGTTGCAGCGTACCATCATAGTCTGGGTTCGGGCCCGACCTTAACCAAAGAAAGAAAGTGACAGCTAACACTACAAGACATGGTCAAGGCTACTCTAGTCCGCCGAATTGACAAAGACGTACCCTGACCCTGACAAATCACCAGACATTGGTTGCTGCAGTTGTAGTTAGAGTCAACGAAAGAGCTACGCATGGCCACAACATCATAACAAACCCCCAGTATTGAATCCCAAGGAATCTTTCATGTCAGAAGATTCTAACCAAGAGAGAGAGACGTCCGGGCGGGAAATGACGTGACTACATACTCGGCTACAAGGGCAAGGAGAGGAGAGAGGGGGGGACATTCACAAATAAACAATTCTGATTCTAGAGTTTTCATCTTTTTCTCTACTTCATCTTCTTCACTCATTCACTCCACTGACCTGAACGTCGGAGTCCTTTTGGCCGGCACCACACCGGTGTCCCCTAAGCTCTCTTGATGCAAGATCTCAGATGCGATAACCCGGATCTTCACCTAGAGGTGGATCTTCGACCCAACAACTCTTATTAAAGGAAAACACTATCTTCAATACTAATAGCAGAAGTTAAAATGAAAAAAAAAAAAGAGGCTGGAATCAGAGAAAGAAAATGTTTGTTTAATAAGTTATTAATCTGAACTTCTTGTTACACTCAGTCTATACTAACATTCTCATATACTTCGATAATCACCTACATTCACTTTGTTAGATATCTTTTTGTAAATGATTCCATATACTCATTTTTTATACAAAAGTATATATATCTAAATGACATATTATTTTAAAATATTCAAAAATGATGAGGACTACATTTGGGACCGAAAATATGACTGAGTCCTTGGTTTAATCTTCCATCTACAACACTCAAGTAAATTTTCGTTAATTTTGGAGTATACTGCATTTAGATGGATAAATATGGATAAGTGTCCAGATTCCAGACCAAACAATACACACTAAATTGCCACAAGGTACCTCGTTAGAAAAAACATTATCCTAAAAATGAGTTGATGGGATATATATTTGATCTTTTATAAACACAGATAATGTATAATATATTTAAATATCAAAACACCTGAAGTTTTTTGTATTTGAAGCTGGAAACAAGGCCGTGTCTAACATTTTCCTTCACCAGCAGCCTAACCAACCTGTTTCTCAGGTGGGGAACTCCGGGATCTTTTTGACATAATAATCAAAGGCAGGCATCTCTACTGCTACTATACTCTACATGTACCCTAGTCATACATAATTTTACAAATTCATACTTTAAAAAAGGTCTATTAAATAAACCAGAATGTCCCTAAAAATTATTCATCAGTACAAATTTTTCTGTTTTTGTCCCAGTGGAGAAAATTAAAGGAAATCCTCCTCATTTATCAGAACAGAGTACAATTGAGTCCATTTGCTTTTCAACTTCTTTTGGTTAAAGCAGTAAAGCCTACAATATGCTTATAACAAAAAACCACCCCCCGAAGATTTGCGACCCAAACTACGCCTTAAAACGATTTTTTTTTAATTATAGAAAAGGTAGACTATATATAACTGATCATAACGATGTTGTATAAATCTGAATTTGCCTCAAAAAGCAAAGGGGGGGGGGGGGGGGGGGGGGAGAGAGATCAGGGATAAAAAAGAAAGGGAAAATGTGTGAATCACACAATCGGTGTAAATTAACCATCTACCGAAATACAAAAATAGGAAGGAAGGCCTGGAAGGAACCCCCCCCCCAAAAAAAAAAAAAGTAGTGTTAATCACACAAGCAGTGTAAAACGAAGTTGTTGGACATGCAGTAAAGCATGGACTGGAGCTAACAAGCTTAAGGAGGCATACAGAACAACAATGTTTACATGAGGAAACCTAGAAAGTACAGAAATGGCAATAGGCATGACACATTGAAAAACATAAGGACCGCATAAATAAGTCTTATCAATGCCCAATCAACATGAATATCTTATGTCTTCTGACACATCTTGCTCCATTTGTTTTCACAAACTCAGCCAGGCAGTGTGCTTCTCAGTAAACAATATTCATATATCTAGAGATGTTCTGTTTGTTGACAGAGCCGAAATGACTCAGAGCCCCTCTTAAAGTTGATTTATCTGGAGAGATGAGTTTTTCTCAATTCTAATCCATACTTTGTACATTGGAACCTCTCTTAAAATTTTCTGTGATCCAAGATCAGCAGAGCCTGTCATCATCATCGAATTAACCATTTTTCAGAGCAATCCACCAACTCATAATGACCGAGCATATTACTCGTATATATATCTATTAATTCTATCAATCAATATTAACAACATACAACTCTCTCAATCACAATCCAAACTCAACTATTTCTGTATGGCATGTTCATACTTGAACCTGATTGGCAAGTTTACTTTAAACCAAGAGATACTGGGGCCAAATCCCAAAAGCATTAGCCTACCAACCCAAAAACAGTTTCTTCATTGCTGTTTGTTTCCTAATTTCCATGGCATTTTGTCTTCACAATGAATAGTCATTTAGTATAGAAATACTATCTCCATAAGAACTATGTGTGGCTGATGATAGAACCATTAGGATAGAACAACCTAACATTTTCACAACCGAAATACTTGTAATCACCTAGAATTATTTTAAATTTCATACTTTCTGCAATTTGCACCCCAAAAAACAAATGGAACCAATAGCATCATCATGGAAGATATTATTCCAAATTAATGTTCCATCCGGGTAGAGATGATCAACAAAATCGGCAACTATGAAACCACACTCCACAAGAAATCTATCTTGCTCCTAAATAATGATCTTATGAATAAATTATCTATTAATTCAATCTGTGCTGAAAAATGCTATTGATCTAAATGTACACCAAAAGAGGGCGTGAAAAAGGAAAAACCGAAATCAGTCAAGCACTAGATTGTTTAATTCTTAACAGGCAAAAACTGTTAAAAAAGAGAAAGATGCCATGAAATATTATTCGAGATTAGTGGCATAAGATCCACAAAAACTAAGAGGGAGTGGGGAAAAGGATCTACAGACCTCGGCCTAGCATAAAGTTAGACAACTTCGAGTAATCTCAGGTCCAAGGCCCCCAATCTAGGACCAAACAGCAAACAAACAAACAAAGACAGGTTTTTCTTCACAATTTTCCTAATCCCCACAGCCTCCAAAAAGAACATCAAATTTTAATTTCCTTGGAATCAACTCTAATTATACATGTTCTATTATCTATGGTTGACTACACTAGTTTATAACAATCTAAGATTTTTAGTTTTTCACATCAGTACTTTTGCACCACCAACAATAAGTAAAAAATAAAAAAATAACCCAATACTGTCACATGACATACATCCATGTAACAAATATTTAAAGCCCAAGTAAGCAATCCTTCCCTCATACAGAAAATCTAGTGACTTCAATTACAATGAACATGTAAATAATTGCTCCATGGTCTAGGATAGGCTGAGAAATTCCATTAATTGAGTGTTCAAGAAAATGGAAGAAACACTATTATGCACAGGATTGACTCTTCTCCAATGACTAAAAAAGACGTCATCAAAACATAAAAAGCTGAAAGGAAATTCTCAAGCAGAAAGGAATGTCATATATTAAGACAAACAAACAGGACAAGATGCAAACACATTAATGTTTCGTCCACAAGATATGTCTCCACAGGTTAAAATAAACAACAACAGAGAAGGTATGCTCATTAAAAAAAAAAGATCAGTAAATGGTAAAACTGTATTATTCCAATGCATATAAAAGGAGACACTATCATGAGAACGAGTTTTTAGCATGCTCACACAAGTACACATGGCACATTAGGTAAATGATCAATTAAATCTCAAAAATAGGTAGAGATGCTTTGCAATTGCATTATTTAATATTAAGTCTGAAAAATTATTTATTCCTCATAGCTGACTCAAACAGGGGAAAAAAGGAAGTTTATTGAAGAGTTTAGGAGTCAGCATAGCGTACGCGAATCCTTTGTTGTATCAGACCCCTACAAGAAGGGCAGTCCTTTATCCCTTGCTTCTCGTGAAGCTCGTTGCATTTAGTACAGACAACTTGGTGGGCACATGGCAGGAACAAAACTGACATCTCTTCAGTCAAGCACATGACACACTCGCGTTCACGCAACAATACTCCAGCATCTGGTTCTTGCAAATCCGCCATGCCCAATATATAGGATGCACTGTTCTCCTTTGCAGAAACCACACATGATGCATAGTTGGGATCTGCACCCCATCGTAGAGATGATATCTTAGAGGAATTGGCCTTCAATCTCAACCGTGAAATCTGGTTTTCAAGTCGCAAGATATCTTTCCTGTACTCATGCATGCCACTTTCTGCCTTTAAACGAGTCCTATCTTCCTCCAGTTTTGCTGCGGCTTCAATTTGCTCTCTCCCTTTTCTTTCTGACTTTGCCTGCATGAGAACTTCATCCTTCACCTTTTCCTCCTGTTTCCATTTAGCCTGTATTTATTTATTTTTTCATCACAAAAGCACATCACATATTACATCAATCCAATTCCTTTCAGAAAAAAGGACAAATGTACTACCTCAATCAATTTACACAAGAAAACACGGCACTCTGACACAATCCAGTACCCAAAAAGCGAGGAAGCGAGGGAGAAAGTGAGGAGGGAGTGAGGGGGGAGAGAGAGGAAGAAGTTTTAACATGATGGATTCAAAATAACACAACTCTATAAAGTATGTGGAAAGACGATAGATGGGGCAAATGATGATCATAAAATTACTTCAATTCCAGTTTCTCGTTAATGTGTATTCTATCCTGTTCTTTCATTTCATGATCTGTCTTTTCATATTACCTACCAACATGATTTTCCTGCTATTCCTTCCTTGATCATACATGTGAACTTTGACGTTAAGATGAAGAATGACATGATTGCTAACTTGAATGACCTCAACCATAATCGTTGCCATTTTCAAACAATAAACTGATACCATGACCAATACAATAATGATTATTGAAGGGGCGAAAAAAAAAATGCCCATGGAAAACAGGCTAGACTGTAAAACATATGGACATGTATTATCTTCTATATATCAAGGTACGTCCACTTTTTAAAACTTAAACTTTTGATCACTTTTCTTCCACAAAATCGATCCAACACCTGATCTCTTTCAAATTTAGTAGTGCAATATTTATAATTGTTATTCCTGATTCCTCCTAACCAGGGATTGTCATCTTTATCTAAGAGACTGGTACGATGAAAGTAGCGCAAAATAATTTCCATTAAAGAAATGGCTCACTAAGGAAAATTACCTCAAGCTGGTTGAGGTACTCCTTAGCTTGTTCAAGCTGTTGCTGCAGCTGAGAATGCTTCTGCCTCTCCACCGCAAGATCCTCCTGAATCTCTGCTTTCTGCTTATCCCATGACAAGAACTTTTTCACAGATTTATTCTCCCAGTCCAAAGCTTCCTGGCATCTGGCTGCAGATTGAGCTGCCTTCACCTTAGCTTGCTCCATCTGCTCCCTCAGCTCAGCATTCTCTACCTCAAGCTTTTTCACAGTTGCATTTGCCCTCTCAACCTGCCCAGTCGCCTTGGAAAGTGCACTCTCCATTTCTGAAAGTTTCTTCATTGTGTTCTCCTCCAGCGTCTGCTTCTCCTTCTTAAGGCGGACCACCTCCTCCTTGTCCTGCCTAAGCAACTGTAGCTCGGCCTTGTCCTTGCTCAACCTCCTTGCTGCCTGCATTACCTTCTGTTGGGCCCACTCATTCCACTGATTAAGCTGGACCTGAAGTTCCCGGGTGTGGGAGACTAATTTCATGAGAAGCTCATCCTTCTTCTCATCCCCAATCACCCAATCCCTAGGCATGATCCCTCCATCGCTACCATCAGCATTGCTCACATTATTGACATCACAACTTGTCGTCTTCGGAGCTGTACATAGCTTTGCAGGCGTTGATAGAGATAGTTCAGTATCAGCTGTACAATTATTATTGTTACTAGTACTCTTGCTGCTATTTCCATTACCACTGCCGCTGGCTGTTTTTGAAGTGGATGTCCCAGCAGTAAAAGTGAGATTTTGTTTACCATCTGTCAAGGCCATATCCACAGCTTTACTCAACTTCAATGAAGCACTCTTAATATTAGTGGAGTTGGCGTCTGATATGGACTTGCTCTTCTTATCTATTACCAACCCACTCAAGCTACTGAGCTTGGCAGTTTTAATGAATCCCCTAGACCCATATGCATGGTAATTCTTCTCCAAGTGAGACTTTTGTCTAAGTATGGACTCTCTCTTGGAACTATTTGAGTGATGTCCAACCTTCTTGCTACATGATAGGGGTTTGTCAACTGGAGAGAACCACTGGGGTATTGTGGGAAGGCATTCTTCTGTTGCAACGGTGGGGTTTTCCTCTTGAGGACCCTGGGAAACCACACCATCATTCCCATTTCCCAGGTTGGGATTATTGGGTTTTGCGGCACCATCCTTCGGTTTTAATTGGGCAGCATCAGGAACAGGAAATGATGCGTTCAAGTCCCCTACCAGTAGATCACCATCATCCATCGCACAAGCATGAGACACATTCATATCACAGATCAACAAACGCCACATTGCATCTCCCATGCTAAAGGAGGGCCGCACCTCCCTCAGAACGCATACCATCTCCGCCAATATATACTGCTCGAGCAGCTTCAAGTCCGTAAAGAATCCCTTCCTTGAGGAATCCAAGTCCTGCCCACTGCACAGAAATGCCAAGGTGTTGTCCACAATGTTGGAAACAGTGTCCTTGCAACCGTAACAGAGACCCGACCTGAGCACAGCCTTCAGGGAAACCTCCTCCGAATACCCAAAGGAGGTGATCTTTTTTATTGCAGTCCTAAAGATGGTGTCCAAATTACTCAGAACAAGCTCCTCAAGCTCAGTCTCAGTCAATGCACCCCAGTTGGCATCATGGAATTTATCTGATACCGACTCCGACACTGGTTTAGACTGGTCGGGTTTTGGGTCCACCGATGAAGAGGTTCCAGAGTTACGCGATGACCAGGGATCGAATTTGAACAGCCCAACATCGTTCTGTTGGTTCACACAACACTCACAGCCCCTATCATTGTCGTTCTTGGTGATGGGGTTATGGGGTTGTTCAGGGCTCGGATTGTTTGGGTTGCTCCCAATTGAAAAATCATAACCAGGGCATTCAATATGTCCGGGGAAGAGAATGCTTGGATCAATGAGAGGGGGATCCGCGCGGAACTTGCGTTTGTTCCTAATTTTCTTCTCTTGTGCTTGAGATGTTGCTGGGGGCGATTGAATACCCCCACCCCTCCCGACGATGGATGCCATGAAATTCGCAAGCTCCATCAATCTAAGATTTTCAAAATTGTGGATGAATACAGTACATCATTATCAATAACCAATAGATATATCAAAAATAAATATAGGACTCCTGAAAAAACAAAGGAAAGTTCAATATAGAACCTCTGGTAAGCTCGTCGACACACAAAGTAAAGCTTTGGAAGTCAATAATTCCTGCATCAAATGAGGAATAAGAGGAGGCAAAAACATACGCATCAAACAAGAATCCAATCCAATCAAACAGAAGCCAAATCAAGAACGGCAAAATATATTATAAACCATATAAAATTAACATAGATCCGCTAATAACAAAAAAAAAAGAAGAGAAAGTCACATAAGATTGATTTTTTTAATTCAAAAGAAAATCAGATTCGTCAATGATCTTAATGAATATAACCAAAAACATAAATCGGAGATTCATGTTTCCAAGATACACAGAAAAAAATTTATAAGAAAAAACCATGTTCTTTTGCTTGAACGCCAATCCAATCGATCATGGAGTACCCGATTTTGAGATTGGGATATATGGATGATCGATCGAAGAGAGGGGTGAGGTTCGATTCGTTCAAAGGATTCTCGAGTTCAAGCATTACAGACACAAACCCCTCTATAACGTCTGTTCGTCCGTCTGATTGGGTTCCGGGTATATATTTTTTGTTTCACTTCTTTTTTATTCCATTGTGTATTTGTATTTAGCTGAGTGTTAATAGAGCTAGTAAATGAACCAAGCCGCTCAGACTCAATTCAAGCTCGGCTCAGTTTAAGCTTGTACAAGCTCGTTCAATTAGACAAATGAACGAGCTTGAACAATTTTTAAAGTTTGGTTAGGCTCGGACCTGGATCGAATTTCATTTTGTGTTCAAATTCGACTTGTTTGTGTTATAAAAAACTTAATTAAAGCTGACTAAATCCTTTATAAAATTATAACATTAAATCAATACAAAGTTATGCTCATTTAGGCTCATGAATTTGACTATTTAGGCTAAAATTTTATTTTCAACCGTTAAAAACCTTAAAATGAAGAACGCTAAGCTCGTTGAGGCTCGACTCGTTTATAAACGAGCCGAGTTTAAACATGTTAAAACTTGACTTGTTCGGCTCGTTTACCACCCCTAGGTGTTAACCATACTACTAAACTATAGTTCTCTTTGTGGCATCACCACTTGTCATATTATAGCCCATTACTTCTTGTAAAATAAAAAGTTCTATTGCACCCAGCCATTTTTACAATTTTAAATGCCATCCCATTTACCTCATTGGCCTCATTCACTTGCCTGTAATGATAGTATATGTCTGGTGAAAATTTTTAAATTTTTTATAAATGATACTATAACGGGCGGCTAGTTTCAATTAGTTGACTCAAACCGCTTCCCTTAGATGAGACATAAAGTAGCATTAAATGCTAATGAATTTGGCGGTTTGTTGCCTTTAGCTGCCACCTCTTGACCGGTTTAATTTTAGTAACTGACTCAAGCCACCACTTGTCAGATATGGAACGTTTGGCTGATCATCATGGGGTTGGTAACTGGAGAGTAGATGCCCCTACTGGGTGGCTAATTTCAACTAGTCGCCCTCACCTGAACAATGTTAGAACAGAGACTTAATGGAGGGTCAAATCAATCATCATATTAATCTATTGTCCAGTGAATACTCCCTGCCCTTTTTTTAGGATTTCCTCCATCATGTTCTCCAGGCGATGATAATTTTCACTCATCGCTTAGATATCTCCGCCAAATCATCATCAGGATTTTCTCTAGTTGTTGGTCTTGGTGGTGGATCTAAATAATTGATAGATCTGTCTAGTGGGGCATTGATTGGAAGGTCTGTGACATTTGACTGGTGCCCATCGACCACTATTGTTTAGAACCGATGGTATCTCAATCCTGCTCCTAATCCTCACCGTCTCAGATATGGAGTTGAGAATGGCTATTTGTCCCGAGTCCAACAGACGGTACCAATTTGTGGGAGGTAGAATTAGATCTTCCTCCGCTAGGTTGGATTAAGATGCAATCCAGGCTTTATATGTAGATTTGAGAAGTACCAAGAGAACCACCGTTGTAGTTGTGGATCTTCCTTCGGTGAGCTGCCTTTCTTGACCTTCCGATCCAATTACTTGCAATTCACACCAATGTGGTGTTATTTAGCGCTCCTCTGACACTCAAGTCAGCTCTCCATTAAAGAAAGAAATTAAACTTGAGTATGAGATTTTTGGGGAAGAAGAAATGTGTACCTTGTGATGAAGGGGATGTCCTCCTATTTATAGTGAGAGGAGCCATGCCGGATTTGCTTTGGAGGTGTGAGCTCATCATGAGATGGAATCTTCCACGTGGTTCTAGGATCGGTTGACATGTGTGATCTCAGGATCAGCTCATCGAACCGATTTTTGACAGTTGGTTATAGCCACTGTATGAGGGAATATTCTCTGGGCCTTTCTGTACTTTTTCTAGTGGTCCGACCTGAGATGCTGCTTTGCCTGTTCCGAGGTGACGTCATAAGCCAAGGTGGATATTTGATGATGTTTGTGGTTCACATAAGAGTGATTCTCACATCAGGTCAGACTTCGTGATCTGACCACTTTTGATCAGGTCGGACATGAGTCCTACCCCTAGTCAGTCAAATCTGGTCGAGAGTTCGATTAGGTTGTTTACTAGTTTGACCTTGGACAAAGGCATGTTCATTATCAGAGCGTAATGGGCCGGGTTGGTATGACTTCTAGATGGATCTTCTTATCGGGTTGTATTATCAATTTTGATGAGCTCTCTTGACTAACTTATTTAATACAATATTCTTACTCTATTGGAATTGATTTATGTACCTTTATTCTTTATTGCGGTGTGACAGGTATAGTTTTCCACACAACCAAACCCATTTCTTTAAAAAGGAGAATGAGGATGTTCCAACCGTAGTGCAAATAGGGTCTTTAATAGGATCCCATAATTTCCTCCAAATACGGAGGATCACCTAGGTACTCCAAATTCAGAGGAACAAATTTTTATATGATTTTAAAATATATAACATTTGTTACAACAATCTAATTCTTACAAAATTGATACTTATGAAAATATATTGTGGAGACAATATAAATGAGACCAATATTGAATATATTTAGCCTTTATTTTGAAAAACATAATTTTTAAATATAATTAATTAACATTTATATATTTTTTGTTAAAGATTTTTATTTTTAAGTCTCCGTAAATTATAGTGATCGATCCCTCCCCTCTTTATACTTCATTTTAAGACTCCAACTTCAAATGTTTTTTTTATTTTTAGTTCCTACATCAAACGTATGTCTGAATATTCAAAGAATATTTTATGTAACGTTAGTTTGTCAAATTGTATTTTTTTTAAAATACCAAAACTAACCTTAGGATATTATTTTAATTTTTAAGTCCTTGTAAACTTTGCAATTTAGTGATTGATCCCTCCATTCCTCATATAGCATTTTAAATCCCAAACTTCAAATTCATTTTTCATTATTAGTCTCTACACAAAATATCTGTTTGATTTTGTAAGTATTTTGATATTTAGAACTTGTATACCCAATGTTCAATAAAATGTCAAAAATAAAACTGCATTTGCATTGTTAAATATTCAGTGACAATTTTAGTGTTACTTCAACTCCAATTGAGAGTGTAAGTACAAAAGGAGATGTTGTGCTTATATATCTAAAAGGAGGGAGGAAGATGACTATTGTTCTTTTGAGTGGGTTGATGATGCCAACCAAACCCTTATCCCACTACATATACCCACATAATCCAATATTGAATTTTCTTATAGCCTTGGCTATCTAATTAGAAAATTTCAATTTCATGTTAACTCGACATCTCCAATTTGAGAATCTATAGTCCACCGAGAACTTTTTTTTTTTGTCAATCTCCTCTCCCATTACCTCAAAATAAAATAAAAATAAAAATCATAATTTTTTTTAGTTTATATATTTCATCTGTTGAATCAAGATAGCGTCCCACTCTTATAGTCTTGATGACAAGACGAAACACTATATAAGCGTGTCATTTCTCCTCTCAATTATAGTTTAGATGATGCTTTTTTTATTTTTTTATTTTATTATTTATTTTGATTTCTATTGTTTTTTTTAAAAGAAGAATGATTATAGAGGCAAATTTTGAGGAATTTTTCATTTTGATTTAAATGATTTTCTCTTTGTTGAAAATTGTGAAATATAGAATTTGATAATATTTTTGTGTTGAGAATTTTAAAATTTAAATTTAGATGCCATTAAAAAATTTGTATGCGGTTAATGAAAAACTTATTTTGCATGGTTCTAAGCTTTTATTTATTCAGAGATTTAATGATTTTATGAGAATCTAACATATTTATATTATTTATTTATTTATTTACAATTAAGCTACTTTTTTTAATTTTTACTTATTTATTTATTTTTGAAATCTCATTCATGAAGGTTTATATTTTCCCCTACTGTTATGAAATCTTGACTATTTGAAGTATTAAATGTTGGAAGTTGAAGAGAGGTTGAACCAAAAAATTGATATCATCGTTATAAAATCATTGAAGAGGATTTTATTTAGGGTTTCTTACATTTTACAGATGTATAGTTTAGAAATTTTAATTATTCGTCCCAAACAGACAAACATATTGCATAGGGACTAATAATGAAAAAGACGTTTGAAGGGAGGGTGTAGGGCCAAAAAATAAGGCCCATCCACTGGGCTCACGCAACGTCGGTCCACCATTTCTTTAACGCCATCCCATGACCCACCATAGGAAGGCCCACGACCCTGGTCAATTACCACACCGAATCCGGCCCAACAACCGAGCGAAAACCTAACCAAGATCGAACCGGTTGACCTCCCAGATATGACAGATCCAATAAATCCAGGTCTGTCATTATCCTGATTCTCTAAAAAGCTTAGGAAGGGGATTTAGAGCTATATCAACCAGCAAATCCATTAAATTCAGATTGATCATTACATCAATCCCCTAATAGGCCTTAAAGAGGGATTTGGGGCTAAATCAATCTAGTCAAAATCCTACTAAGGATGAGGGAGCAGAGATCTCACCCTATCCAAAAGGAGTGACCCTCAAAACACTATAAAAAGGAACTACGTATGACTTGATCCCCAGAAACAAGAAAAAAGAGGGGTACATAGACAACCTAGAGATACATCTCACGGTTCAGTCCAAAAATAATTTTCCACCAAATCTCAGAGGAAGAAGCCAGCCGAACGAAGGAAAAGACAGAGAGGAGAGGAGCGGATCTTGGAGACCGGAACCCAGATAACCAATTTTCTGCCCAAATAGAAGGATGTTTGGCTGTATGGACTAAAAATGAAAAATGTGTTCAAAATTAGGGACTTAAAATGAAATATGAAGAATGAAGAGATCGATCACTAAATAGCATAATTTATAAGGACTTAAGAATAAAACCCCTTTATGTTAATATTGGTTTAATTCAATTAATTCAATTCAATTTTTTTTTATTTTATAAAAGAAAATAAGAGACTAAATTATGGTGTATAAATATTTTTATATCTTGTAAAATAGAGATGGATACAGAGAATTGTGTTATAGTAGCATTTCACATGGTTTAAATGGAGATGTTTTTAGCTTTGATACATTTAATCTCATAACATGTTATATGTATTTAAAAAATGGATTGACACGAGGGACAACTTCAAAGGCAGTCCCACAAATATTCCTCACATATTATATTGATACAAGTTTAATGATGCGCGCATATTTGTGCGTGTTAAACAACCACAAATAAGTACCGATAACACGGGAATGGTTTTGTATTATAAGGTTATTTAGATGAAAAACAATATACTAACAAAATAAAAATTCCAAAGAACTCAGATTTCTCTGTTTAATTGAGGTTTAATAATACCCATAGATCCTTGAAGAAAAAAAGCAAATGACCAAATGAAAATGCTACAACATAAATGAAGCTCTTCAATGGTTTTGTGTGCACTTCAAACAAAAGAAACAAAAGTTTACAAGATAATCTGAACAACCCAATTCATTCATCATCCAACAACTGTTTTTAGACTAATAGGATAAACAGAGAGACTTGAACTGAATGACATATAATTCATGGACACTGCTCTTCCCACTGTGTGATAGTTCACATTCTTTCTCAAACACTACATCATAAGAAATCTGAGGACACTTGTCTACCACCATTCATTTTTATGAGATGCTCAATTGAAAGCTTATTCGAGATGGGACATCAAAGATTAATTAAGTAGTAATATCTTTAAAACAAATGTTAATGAATATTTGACCAATAATTAAAAACTTCTCACTAAATGGTTAAATCTGCATAGTCACCATTAGTGTCTAAAATCTTGCCCAACTGTGTGAAGTTGGTTTTCATGGTTAGTTGGTTACTACTACACGTTTGAGATAATATAAGTATAAGCTTACCTTGGCGGGTCTACCTTGGTGGCCATCGTACAAATCCTAGGAACATGAAGAACTGAAAAACCTATTACAAATAAGACAAGATAATTCAGGGTTCATAGTAGATGAATGCACTACCAATTAATGGTAAGTATTAATGAAGATTGAAGAACCTAAAGAATAGTTAAATAGAGAAATGAATCACTGTATATTGAAAATAGAATTAAAAAAACCACCATCATAATCATTCAGCCTACCCTGCTGTGCAAATGTATATAAAATTTTAATATAAATTGAATATGAAGTCGGAGTATTGAACTTCTATTAAATTGTATAGGTACAAACAAATTCATCATATATGAACAAATAAATAAAAACAGTTGAATGACACGCGCAACTGTGCGTATTAAACGCATAAAAAAAAGCAATTGATAATAATTAATTAATAAAAAATGATATATGCAAACATTAATTTCATAAGAATCAAAATATGTAGTCACTGTTGAGAGCTATTAAGATCGATACTTTAACTGCTGAAGCATTATAATAAGTAACATAGACCTACACATTTTGGGGTCTAGGAAATGTCTTATCACACTTCCAAGAACAATAATTTGGTGATCAAACTCTCAATCCAAGTTTCTATCATGTTTTTTCTAAGAGAGAAATTAAAGTGAAAGGTTAAGCACCCCAACACCAGAAAATTTTGTGTATAATTTTTGTACCACCAGCTCATGGCAATTCAGGGCATGGAAGTTAGGAGAATTCTTATTTATTAGATTATTCTTCTGTAAAGTAATAAATAAAACACGTAAATTGGGATTAAAACACATTCTGTTTAGCTAGGTTGATAGATATGTAATAAGTTTTGTAGAACCAACAAGCCCAAGCCTTAAAGCTAAATTTCAAGTGACAAATTAATTGTTCCATCCTATCTAAAATATACAATGTATATTTAATGATCATGTCTATTAAGGCAACAGAAAATGAAACAAATAAATAGAAGAAGGTTTATGAAGGTTTGCTCATTGGACAAGTTCATGTAGAAAATCTACAATAAACAGAGGAAACAAAATTAAGCATATAAGAAGATGAAGACATGTACCATGCAAAAAAATAGAAAAAAAGATGAAGACATCTGTTTCATACTTAAGTGAGCAGTGCATTGAAATTATTAACTCGTGCATCACTAATGAATCCAAAGGAAATATTATGTAATAGTGTTGGTTTTTTTGAAATGTTTTTCAAAAATAAAGTTTCAAAATTATATGTTTAAATATATTAATTTATTTTGACTCCAAACTTGATCCCTCACATGTTTTCAAATAATAATCAATTAACTAAGTATAGGGTTTGGATATAATATGGACAAGGGCTATATATATATGGATGTGTAGTACATGGCATTTGGATGTGGACTTGGCATGATTCATGTGTGTTGGCTAATGGAGTAGGTACATTGGACTCTAATTATGTAATTAAATATGCAAGGTTCATTTGTGTGGGATTCCTAGATGAACCTAGAATGGAATGAACCATATTTAATGCATTAACTATATAGAATTCATGTATGTAGAATTTCTATAATGAACCTAGGGTGGAATGAAACATTGAATATGCAAAGTTCTCATTTCAATGATGCACCTAGGTTGGATACATGAATTGAATATAAATGAGTCCATTATGTACCTTGAATTTGCCATTCCCATTGAATAGGGACCAATGAATCATGCATGGAATAATTGTGAGTCCATTATTCCTAATTGAATGGGTGCTTTCAATTTGGAGGTGACTCTTGGGCAATCTGGAGGCCTATATAAAGGGACCCATGTATGTCATTCCATCCATCGAAGTCACAAAGTGTGTATCCACTCAAAGAGAGAGAGTCTCTTGTGAGAGTTTGTGAGAGATAGCCCTGACGTCCTATTATTCCAGTAGCCCGAGTGCCTTCGTGGTGATAGAGTTCTAAGCCAGTTTCTGATTCCACCTGAGCGTGCACTCTGTGTGGCTTGCTGGATCCTGGGGGCGGTTCGGTTCGTGACTTCTGCACCGGGAGGAGCCGAATAACGCCTTAAGCGTCGCAGCGGCTTCGTCCATCCACTTATCTCTCACTCCTTCTGATTCTCTCTGTT
This sequence comes from Acorus calamus, assembly GCA_030737845.1. Lineage (NCBI taxonomy): Eukaryota > Viridiplantae > Streptophyta > Magnoliopsida > Acorales > Acoraceae > Acorus > Acorus calamus. The sequence goes on from CM060862.1 coordinate 5,471,275, forward strand.
ATTTCAGTATTGTATTTTGCTGAATTTTTGTATTTTCACCCTATTTTCATCTAATCCCGTAACATAGTTCAATATAACATATAGTTGATTTGCACGAGGAATTTGCATGAAGATGCTTCTATTTTATCAAATAGATTATTTTCTTTTTATGTTTGAAGATGCTTTTATTGATTTATTGCTTCTCTCTCTTATAAATATGTTGTGTTTGTGCAACTTTTTAGGAGTTGGTACATCTACAACAACTATTGGAATTTAAAATAAAAGAAAAACGAAAAAGTACTTATTTATAGTTTGTGAAGGAATACATTGTCTTTGATGAGTTATAAATGCTGAACATTGAAATTCCCCATCCAATAATGCACAATATACTTGTAGACACCTCTTTTATGAGAAATGACATTAAAATTCCCCATCCAGTAATGCACAATATACTTGTAGACACCTCTTCTATGAGAAGCAACCTTGGGTTGAGTTGAATTGGCAGAGTAGCAGCAATTTATATATGAGTCAGTGAGTCACCAGTCAAACATATTATTAGATATGTAATTCTTGAGCAACCTTGGACAAAAGTACACTATTCATGAATTCCCAGGCAAAACTTTCAATGAATACTTAAAAACTCACATTTCAGAATCAGATTGAGACCAAATGCATTCCCCACCCATGAAGAACAAGACATCTCATATAAATAGAAATTAAAGGAACATGCTTGTCCAGGCCTAAATAAGGTTTTTTAAAACTTGCAAGAAGAACCTTAAATCGGTCAAAAGGAATAATCAATTCCTAATCAATTTCAGGAACCCTAACAAAAAAAAGCACTAAAATTCCGGATCATGATTTGAAGAACCATAACAAAAAAAGCTAAATTTTCGGATGAAGACGTGTAAGCTTCATATAAATCGGACAAAGAGGAGAATTAATTCCTGAAGAACCCTAACAAAAAAAATTGAACCTGGGTTTTGGTGATTCGCATTCATTTTATTTCTCTCCCTTCCTGTTCATACTTGATTCTTCTAGAGCCTGCAAGAAAGAACTCTCTTCTTTTTCTCCCTCCTTGTTCCTCGATCTTCTGGAGCCCCCAAGAAAGAGAGACATATTTCGATCCACAAAAACAAAAACAAAAACTCCCAAGGTACATTGTCAATTTTACCCCAGAAAAACCAACACGGATAAGTATACAAACATGTCATTTAAATGAATGGGCATGGGTAAATATGAAAAATCAAATATGTTTACACCGAATACGTTTAATATAAAAGTAATAGATATATGTTTAAAAATACATGTAGTTCTAGATTGAATTAAATAAAACTACTATGTTTAACAAACATAAACAAAAATTAAAATTAACAAGGTTTACCTCACCACACCACATATATATGGTGGTGCTGTAAAAGAGACTGTAATACAGAATAAAAGTAAGGGAAAATGACAAAAAAAAATCTCTTGAAATTTAGAAATACCAAAATCAACTACTTTTTTAAAATTATACATAAAAAATCTTATTTCACAATTTGAAAACACAAAAAACTAATATGTAATTAGATCTTTAACATTCCTCTAACCCTTGTTAAGTTATTTCACACCAACAATTTATTTTTCTCACAAAACAACAATATCTTTTTACATGACATAAATCAATATCCTTAAATGTTTTGTTATTATATATCATATTGTGTGTTTTTTATATATATCTTATTTGATGTTGTTTATCACTTTTCATTATGTATAATCATAATATATGCAATTTTATCTGTATTGTGACCAAATGCAGTAAATGATATTTTAATATTCAAAATTCTTATTCACATTTTTTTTGCTTGGCTATTCACATATTTCTATGGCGTCATTAGTACATATTCATTTTTTTATATATAAAAAATCAACATTTGATGAAGTTCATCATTAATAACTCAAATTATATTGACACATATCTCACAAAATTCACCTAACCACAAAAAATTTAGAGTAAAAAAAAGTTCTACATGAGTGTGTGATATACATTAATAAATTTAAGAGAGTGAAATACTGTAACAAAGTTAAGAGATTTATAATATGCTAAAGATCTATTTATATATAAGGGTAAATTATTTTTTTTTTTTAAATTGCGAAATTAGTTTTAGATATTAAATCTATTTTGTTTTTTTTTTGTATAATTTTAGAATTTGATTGATTTTGTTATTTCTAAACTCTTTGGGGATTTTTTTTTTTTTTTTTTGTCATTCTTCTTACAAATAAATAATAAAAATCTACAAAAATTACATATGACCATTTTTTGGGCGATTTTTTAGGGCCATCTATTTTTCCTCTGCTGTAGGTATCCATTAGAGACTCATCTCTTGTAGCCAGAACCTCGCTAGGATCTGTCCCCCCAACCCCACTCCAACACACACACAAACGCAGAGATTGAGCCGAGAGCACGAGCAATGAAGGTACCTTCCTTGAGTACTGTTCAATAACGATACAAATGCCGGTCTCTTCCGCTATTGAGTTTCCCATGTTTTTCTCTCAACAATTTTATTTGGGTCTTAGATCCATGTGGGTTTATTTATTTATTTTGGTTCGAGTTGTCTCTTTTTAACTTTTCGGACATATGAAGTTTTCGGGTAAAAAATGTACGCTTCTTTTATGCTCAGGATCTGAGAATTCAAGATGAGTTTTTTTTTTTTTTAACCTACCGGCAGATGATTTGAAAGAAATCCATGTAAAATTTGAGGTTCTAAAATGGCACATCCATGTTCAACCTTCTTGAAGTTGTGCACTATTGATTTTCTGTCGCTTATTTTTTCAGTTTCTGTTAATGAATGCACAACATGAATTTCCTTTTGGAAATATTTTTCTTTATGTATAATAAGCACATATCCTGCTTGTGAAATTGTCTCTTAAAGCTTGCTTGGAGATAAATATGAAAGAACCTGTCCAAGATTTCTGCAAAGAGTTGCAACCTTATTTGGGGATTCATACAAGAACCAAATCTCAAGCTTGTTGTACTTGGTCTTACCCTCTTATTCATTGCAGAAAAAGTCCCGAGATTCATCAAAGCCAGGAGACTTGTATGCAGCGCAGTGTGAAAAGTGTTTCAAATGGAGGGTCATCCCCTCGAAAGAGGAGTACGAGACCGTCAGGCAGAGCTTAAACGAGGACCCGTGGTACTGTGACAAGAAACCCGGCATGTCGTGTGACGACCTGGGTGATATAGATTATGACACGAGCCATGTTTGGGTCATTGATAAGCCAAACATTCCCAAGACTCCGCCGGATTGTGAGAGGATGGTGGTGATGAGGAAGGATTTCACTAAGATGGATGCCTTCTATATCATGCCCAATGGGAAGAGAGTGAGGAGTCGGCCTGAGGTGGAGAAGTTCTTGGAAGCCTACCCCAAGTACAAAGACGAGATTTCGGTGGCAGACTTCAATTTCACCGTTCCTAGGATTCCGCAGGAGATGGTTCCTAAGAATTTGGAGGAGAGCCGAAGTGCAAGTGGTGGTGAAAAGAAGATGAAGGTGTCGAAAGTGGATGAAGACTGATGGTTCCTGGAAGATGATATCATTATGGCCATTTTGAGGGATGCTTTTAAATCATAGCAGAGTTTGCTTAGAAATATGAGGTATGTGTTTGAACTGGTCTCCTCTTAAAATGCCATTGATCATAGGTATTTCTAATGCTAAATACGGTATTATTATTATAAAACAAAATGATATATTGATGGGTTTGTTAGAGTTGAGGCACCCCTTGAGTTAAATTTTTTTGCTTTTTTATGCATATATTTTGATTTTCGATGTTCTCCTGCCTCTTTTTTTTGTGCTTTTGAGAAGATTTTAATTGATGTTCTCCTGCTTAGGTAAAATATTAACATGTGTCAGTAATGATAAACATTTGGATTAGGCATAGCCTAAGCAATCCAACTTTTTTTTAAAAAGGAGAAAGATAGGAGCTTCAATTATATAGATGACAGCACTCAAACAAATGGAGATGAAGGAACTCCAAAAAAGCACAATAAACAAAATGAAGAGAACAAAAGAAAACACTAAGGATGTTAAAGGAACTTTACAGCGAGCAAATAAACACCCCGCCCTTCCCCAAGCTCCTCCTCAAGGCAAGTAGGGTTCTAGATAGTCCTTTCTTCCAACCCTCAAGTTTTCTAATACAGAGTTCACGAGAATAAAATGGAGGCCTATATCAAGAACACAGAAACTATGACTTTGAATATGTGGAGGAGGCTGGACCAAGGACATAAAAAATGAGGGACACTGCTGCTTGATCTTCAATTTGGCATGTGCTGACTGCTCTCATTAATCATATGCCAGATTACATTTTCTATCTCAGTAGACTCTGATTTGACTCTGAGGATCTAAAGGCATACAAAAATGGAGGCCCATATCAAGAAGAATGCTTAGAAACTATGAATTAGAACATGAGGGGGGCTGGATGTTTGATCAAATGATCTGGAAGCTTCTTTTTAGGAAAAGAAACCCAAGATGCAATCTTAAAGTTGGATGGGGACAAGGCTCCCTGTTCGGATGGTTTTCCTTTTACATTCTTCCAAGATTTTGGGAAAACCGTCAAAATGGACCTTACAGAGATGTGGGGGCAGCAAGGTGTTGGTTGCTTGAATCCCAAAGAAAGATGTAGTGGAAGAAATTGGGGATGTAGGACCATTATAAATATAATGGTGCATAGATCACCAAGGTGTTGGCTAGTTGTCTTAAAGAGGTTTTGGATTTCCTCGTGGGGGATAATCAGACTGCAATTGTCACTGGTGGATCCCTATAAGACGGCTTCCTTGCATAGAATGCATCTTGGCGGCTCATAAGGACAAGAAGCAAGGGGTGATATGTAAGTTAGACATTGAAAAGGGTTTCAACAATTTTGATTTGGGATTTCTTAAACACATGATCCCTGTGATGGATTAGGTACCACATGGTTATGATGATTTGGGGATGCATCTCAATGATGAAGGCTTCGGTTTTAGTCAATGTTAACCATGTGGTTTCTTACACCAGAACAACGTTCTTAGGTTAGGAGATCCGATGGTGGAGGGTGGAAGGGTGGGTTCGAAGATTGAGGTGCAGTGCAGAGGGGCCTTCCATCTCGCATGTGCTATACACTGACAACACTCTCATTTTTTGTGAGACATTCGTGGCTGTGTTAAGTGGGATTAAATTCCATGTGCAATTATTTCGAACTTCTTCCTGGGTTGAATCAGCAAAAGATACATGCTTGGTGTCAATGTGGATGGGAAGGTCCTTCAAGCTTTGCTTAATGGGTTTGGTTATCGAAAAAGATGCTTTCCAATGAAGCACCTAAGCTTTCCTTTGCACTTGGGGTGTACTAAACAACATTGGGAACTAATTGTTTTGAGAGGATGTTGAAGTGGTGGAAAAGCAAATTGCTTAGCGCCTTAGCCTTGAAGGCTACTGGCATGTTTAAGGTGGGGATTTAAGGGTCAACTTGGACTCTCTCTAAAAACATCATCATGGCATCTTGGTGATGCTCCGAGGTTTCGATCAGCTCTAGGATGGAAATCTTTGCAAGGATTCTTCTAGTGCACACCCAGCCTTTCACAATAAAACATCAAAAACCATATTCTCTCTACCACTCTTTCTCGTCGTCAACACCCAGTTGTCCCGCTCTCTCGCTCGCCGTCGACAACCGAGCCTCCCCATGCTCTCTCTCACCATGGATGATCTAGCCGTCCGTGCTCTCCTTCACCATCATCTCATCATGATCACCCTCTCTCTCACCATGGATGATCTAGCCGTCCGTGCTCTCCCTCACCGTCATCTCGTCATGATCACCATCTCTTTTGCTCATTTGTGATTATGTCCATTTTTATGGATTAAAGGCAATGTTTATTTCATGATAAACTTACATATTTTATTTGTATTTGAAATTTTATGAATATTGTGAGTTGTATATTTAGGGTTTCATTTATTTTTTTCTTAGTTTTAGGGTTTGATTATTTGTTTTTGATATATGGACTAGTGTCTCAATCTTAATATGTTTGAATGTTTATCAGTTCAGTGACTGAATGTTTGTATGTTTTGAGTGTTTAATATTGTTTAATGTATTGTATTTCTATGTTTCAATGTTTGAATGTATGGTTATCTTTATAATGTTTAAATGTTTAAACCATTCAAAAAATTGAAAAATGGGCTCCAGCTGCTAGTAATGACATTGTCAGTGTCGAGATATATCAAATTTGTTGACACTTCTATTGTTGACGGTAAAAAAATTGAATGAATATTTAGACAGCATCAACGACACTGAAACTATCGATATAATATTATTATGTCGATATATTTAGAAAAAATGTTTGAAGGTATGGTTGATGTGTCAACCAATCTTGTGTCGAGGTATTCTATTCCACTAGATATCACTTGTATCAACGAGAGTACCAAACCTTCGATTTCACTATCTATCTATTTCAACACTAGAACTGTTAAATAAGATATATTCGCTCGACACTCCAAATGTTGATGTATGTTAAAATGTGTGGAATTATTTGTTTTTGAGATATTTATGTTATTTATTTAGTTTTTGAAATGTGATTCGCGTTTTTTTATTTTTATACCAAATATCGACACTATCAGTGTCGTGAAGGATCCAAATCCAAATGTTACTGGTTTAGTTTTCTGATTCCTGCGACACAAGCATTGTCAACGTAAATACTTAATATCGACACTGATAGTGTTGCGAAGAATTCAAATGTTACAGGTCCAGTTTTTTGAATCCCATGACACAAACATTGTCGACATAAAAATCAAATAGTGAGAAAATCAAATAGTGAGGTGTTCACAAGATTCGATTATAAATAGATCTTTTGTACACTATCCATTTATAAGAGGTGTGCACCCCAATTTAAGGGGTGCAATTAGAGACACCCATAAAATATATCATAAATCACCTGAACCAAATAAATATTTAGTTTGTATTAAACGCACAAGTAGATATAAGGAATAATTATGGGTGGTAGCACATATCATTTGGATTTTTTGAGATGCATGCCCACCTAAAGAATACTAATTATTTTAAAAATAAAACATATACCTTCATATATATACCAATATATATTTTAATTTTTGTAAAATAAAAATATGCATACACTAGAACAACATATATGTAGTGTATTTTGGAAAGGCAACACCCCCTGTACTACAGATTGGACTGTAGTGTATCAGCACTTCCCAAAATACAAAACGGAGAAATTTGTTAATATGCTCGTAATGTGAACACGAGCCTGTCTAACCAACCCCGGCCCAGTACCGGGCGATACCACGATTAAAGCTAAAGCTTTTCCATACTTTCCGCACATCAGTCAAAGATGGCCACAACAGAGCAATTATCGCTAAAAAGCAAGTTGAGCACGGGACCGGGTTAAGTCCAACAAGCGTTAGACCATTTGATGATCCAACGCGATTGTGGTCGTTCGATCTTGTTGAATCATTATAACTGAGATATTCAATCAGATTCTAAAATTAAAATTAAAATAAATTGAATCATAACATTTCTTTTTTTAGGATTTAATTAAATTTTGTATTTCAAAGTGAATAAGATTGAACGGCCACGATAGCGTTGGATCATCAAATGGTCCAACGCGTGTTGGACCTAACCCGGTCCCGTTGAGCGCCATGAGCTGGCCCAAATATAGACTCAGCCGCGTCATCTTTTTTTATTAATAAAAAAGATTATTTTATTTTTCAAGATAACAATTTTATATTTTCTTTAAAAATTATTCTCTTCATAAATAAAAAAAAATTGTTCTTAGATACCCTTACTAGCATTTTGTGTACTCAGCAAACATCAGATATAATAGGAACTTCATCTTGACATCGATATCCCATAATACGCGGGTGCGGGGGACCACATGCAGTGTCAGCAACCATGTGACCTCCCAACTGTATGATTCATTGAAAACTGAGCAAATATAATATATGTAATGATGCAAAAAGATCAGAGACAAGAACAGTCAGATAAAGAAAATAAAAGGATAACCACTTTTCTTTTACCCAATTTCACATCGTCTTTCATGTTTGCCTATCTGTATTTAAAATGTTAAAAGAACAGAAATAAAAAAGGAAAATAGAAATAACTAGATAAAGGTAACTATTAGGCTCTGCTAAAGACGCAAGACAATCACGTGCAGATCTTTCGTACTATGGTTTTTCTTTACTTTCTTTTTCTTTTATATGTCCTTTTTGTGCTCACTAGCCTCAACTTTTCCGTATGCGCACGAGGGGTCACTGTTGCCTGTGGGAATCTACACCCACAATACACCACGGCGAGAGACGGAAAAAGGTATGTAAAAAAAGGGAATGCAGAATTTACCGTGGACGGGCTGAAGACTTTTATCAATTCCCACTCTCTCTCTCTCTCTCCAGTGCCTTCTCAGTTGTTCAGTCGTCTATTCTGCATGGGGTCCAGAGCATGAAAATCGCAACTGGGAGGAGGGGGGGTTAAAGTAAAACATGGATGAGGAGAATCTAACTGTTGATGCCTGGCCTTTTGCTACATGAACAAACTCATCTTTTGTCATCTTATGGTATATGGGCATGGTATTCATTTGGTGGGGGAGCACGGGAGGAGGCTGTAGTGAGAAACTAAAAGAACTGGTGGGGGAACAAGACCTAGGGCTGTTGCAACTGGTTACACTTGGAGCCTCTCTTTCCTACTAACCTCTTTTTTTGTATTCTATTTTTCTTCTTTTGCGGTGATTCACCCTGCTTTGTGATGTTGCTACTGATGCTGCTTTGCTATTCTGTCTTTCTCCTATACGTTTCTAACTGCATGCAACAAAACAGTAACAAAATAAAAATAAAGAATCATGACCTTGCAGTTACATTAATGGGGAAGCAGAGGAAGGAGAATATAATTACCGGACTAAAAGAGTGGGAGGGCGGTAGGCAGCTGGCCAGTCCATAAGCCATGCTGCTGGTCGCCCCCATCTCACATGCCAACAGCCCCGTGGCCCGAAGAGAACCTGGATTACGAAACCAACGCCCCAAACACATGGAGGATAAATTGATGGATCAATGTCATCACCTGTATGTGCCAGAGCAATGGATAAATTTTAATTTGGGTTCTAATTATTTACCTCGGAATCTGAAAGAAACAGGCTTTCAAAGAAGGCATGTCCACAGGAGAAGCTGCGGGGGGCAAGAGAGATGAGGCCAACAGCCCATCATTGCTGTTGATGACGCCCAGGGTTGTTGCGGCGGGGGAAGCAGCTCTCTCTACATCCCCCGTGGAGGAGGCGGTAAAGTAAGATTTGGTTGGGGAAGCGAACGGACTTTCTGGCAGGTTGTGCTCGCTTATGGTAACGCTGTGGTTTGAACAATATGATTAGTGAAACTAGAAATAAAACACAACAAATAAAAATTAACCAAAACAATTCAATAATGGATCTGAGTCAGAACGTAAGGAAAAGGCGATGTTGGACAGTTGGCCGTCCCTTTCTGTACAACTCTCTCTCTTTTCCTTTTTTTTTTTTTAATTTTCTTTTTGAAAATGCCTAATTCATTATTATCTCATATACTCTGACGCCATTATTTCTTTGCTCTTCGTTTTCAAAACTTAAAATTTAACCAAAAAGAAGTTTTACCTTTCTCGGAAACCGAAATCATTCTTGGGCGGGCTGCCATCACAGGCAGATTCCCTTGCATCAGGCTCATCCTCGAGTCCTCCGCCACCACGCTCAACCATGCGTTGCTGCTGCTGCTGCTTGTTCTGATGATGATCGTCTGCAGCTGTTGGGTTGACGATGCCTGCCGTCGCCCCTGGACTCGTGCTCTTTTCTGTGAAAATTTCCCCCCATACACATGTAACAATAAGGGATTTAACAGTACATTCTCTTATTGTTCGACATTAACTTTGAATCTGCGCTAACACTAATCATGAATGTAAACCTGGAGGACTCCCGGAGATCCCACTGTCAAAAGGATTGTTGACACGAACGGGGCCGGGGGACGGGCAGGAGAAGCCAGTAGGAGGGGAAGTGTGTGGAGGGCGGAGGTGATGATAAGGGGGGCCGTGGTGGTGCTGGTTCATTTCAAGGAGTTGAAGATTCAGGAGGCGCCTGCCTTGGATCTCTATAGCCTGCTGTAGGTCCGACTGCTCCTCCAACTTCCTCCTCAACGTGGCCTCCTCTGCCATAACGCCGTTGTTGTACAGAGGCCTCCCTCCTCCACCTGCCATCCGAACAGTCAAATAAGTAAATTAAAAACCCCCAGCAACTCAAAATCAATCGATGCCCCAAAAGTAATCCTTAGTGGAACAAGGCGGAAGACCGACCGAGTTGGAGGTCATAGGGGTTCTCCCTGGAATCAAGGCCGGTGGGAGTCGAACAGGCCGAGAAATCACCTCCGCCCCTCTCCTGCGTGTGTTGCTGCTGCTGCTGTTTCCTGAAAATAAAAGGAATTAATGAGTTTTTTTACTTTCTTTTTAATAAAAATAGAATAGAATCGTAAGAGAAGAGGGGGGCAAGGCAAAGGATGCCTGTACTTGTCAGGAACTTTGCCCTTCTCCTTGTAGGGCTTGACGAGCACGCGTGCGTCGCAGACGAAATGTGGATTGCCCTTGGCCAGGATTAGTTTCACAGTCTCGGGGTAGACGAAGGTCACGAAACCGAACATGCGCTTCTGCTGGTACGGTATCCTCACATCCTGCACCGGCCCATAGAGGCTGCCCCATTGCCAGGAATTAACAAGATGTATAATCAACCAGGCCACCAAGCAACAAAGAGTTAGATGGAAAACCTGAAGTAGTTGGAGACATCCTCCTCTCTAAAAGTGCTATCCGCTGGGAACGTGAGATAGATTTGCCTGGACCCGGGATTCACTATCCCGTTCCCAAGGAAATCGCCTCTCTCCATTCTAGACCGCATGAACCTGTTCTGCGGCTCATCCCCAAGCATCAGAGCGGCCGCGGCAGCCATGGCAGACCTGCATATTCAAAACCACACACGCAATTTAATTGTTAATTTATATTTTAAAAAAAATAGCTAGGGGGCATCTGGGTAGGAGGAGATCGATAGTAATTCCATTTACCTCTGTACATCATTCTGTTGTTGTTGCTGCTGCTGATGATGGTGCTGCTGCTGCATGAGGAAGTTCATACATTTACTTGAGGCCACGGGTGAGCCGTAAGGGAAAGAGGCCGCAGATGCCATGAACTGCTGAGAGGGGCTGCTGGACAGCCTGAGGCTCTTGGACCTCAACAGCTCCTGCTGGCACTGCTCCACCATGACGCCATCCATCTTTCCTCCACCACCACCCATTTCCGCGACCGGGTCGGACAGCCCATGGACGAACCTGCAGCTGCTACCATTCTTGCAGAAACCCCTCGCAAAATAGAGGCATGGTTTCCAACCGATGCCAGAACCCAGGGCCGCCGAGTCTGGGCAGAAATCCACGGCTGAGCAGCTCCGCCTGTGGTGGGGATGCCCGTTGACCCCCCAGTAGGGGAAGGAGAGGCTGTCCATGCTGCTGCAACTGTCTCCGGGGCTCCTGCACTCATCCGGGTAGTAGAGGTCTCCTCCCTTGTTAATGGAGAGGGAGTGAATGGGAGGACAGGTGACTCCGCTCGTAACATTGAGGAACGAGAGATGGTCCGGGAGCTGGAGCTCGTCAATGTGGAGGTCTTCCCCATAGAATGGAGATGAGACCATGCTGTTGACGGCAGTGTAGGATGTATTCGGACTGAGGAGCTCATCCGGGTTCTGGAGATCTTCTCCGTTCCTGGAGAAGGCAGTGGTAGTACCTGGAGATGGGGACCAAGGGCCAGGGGAGGGAACCGTGAGAGGAGGAAGTAAACGGGACATGGAGAGACCGTGCCTGGAGACGACACCGGCCGATGAGGAGGAGTTGGAAGAAAGGAAGGGGGAAGGCGAAGATGGGGTGGAAGGAGAGGTGGAGGGAGAGGACGAGTGGAGGCCGAGTTCCTTCTTGGCCTTGAGGACCACGGACTGGATGAGTGCCTCGGGGCCGAAGGCCAGACGGATCATCTCCTTCTCGCCGTGGTCCTGAATCAGCAGAAGCCCCATGATCTTAGGAGCGTTTTCCGGGTCCAGCCCCTGGATCCTTGAGAACACGATCCTCGTCGCTTCGTAGCTGTCCATTGTAGGGAACTTCTGTTGCAGTACGCGTGCGCAGATATAGAGATTACTCCTAGTAAGATCTCCTTCAATCTCGACCCCCTCTTTCTTTCTTGGTGCCGGTTTGATAATAAACTCAAGCTGCGGCTACTGCTTCAGCCCCGCTGCCATGCTGCTTTAAAAGAGAAATGACAGTGGCCGAGACAGGGTGAGTGAGTGAGTGAGAACCATAAAATGAAAAGGGCAGTGAGGGTTAAAGTAGTCCAGGAAGGAAGGATGGCAGGAGCAGCTGCTGCAGTGTAAGGGGGGGAATGATGACACAAAGATGGCAAAAATTAAAAGAGAGAAAAATTTAAAAAAAAAAAAAGGAAAGAGGATGCCCACAAAAGAAATACAACACACAATCAAAGGAGGCCAGAATTATTAACCAACTCACCATGAAAAGGTGGGAAGCAGGGGACTAAGGTATACTTTCCTCTTTCACTGGCCTCTGTCCATTCTTTTCCCCCCCTTTTTTAGGTTTGCTTTCCACTTTCCCTCTAGCTCAAACTGCTGTTCTGGAAAGAAAAAAAAAACACACCCGGTGAGCCCATTTCCGAGGAGGAGATAACTAATGACATCTTTATTAGTAGTGGTAGGTGAGGAGGGTAAAGGAGGGTGAGAGAGAGACCTGACCTCGACGCAGAGACCACCGCCTTCTTAGGTCAGGTCACAGAGGAGGCAGAACCAGCAGCAGCAGCGTCTCTCTGATGCATGTCATAATTCCACCCAAATGGAAGGCAACCCGATCTCAACTCCCAACCCACCCCTGTTTATTGATCCTTGTTTCTTTTTGAGTCTAGAAAGATAGGGAGTTGTGTCTCTCTTCCTCTCCTCTTTATTTTTTTTATAATATTGTTTTGGTCAATAATATTGCTCGTGAACATGGATGGGCTTCCATGTCTCATCTAGAAATGAAATGCGAGAGAGAGAGAGAGTGAGCGCAGAAGGGAGAGATGTGGCTGGCATCTCAGTTACATGAAACCAGAGTGCAATCTGTTGGGCGAATCAAAACTCAGGAAATATTAGACTCGATCTTATTTATATTCTTAAATCTAATATCATAGAAAAAATATTTTATTTTTAAAACTGAATATATATCATCTAATAAAATATAATATTTCATAAATTTTAAAATATATAATTTAATAAATAATATGAACTATTTTTTAAAATAAGAAAATTAATAAGGTGATATATATCTTGTCATAGTGAGCATGTAAAATTAAAAATATGGTTGTGAAATAGATATGGAACATAACAAAACTCAAACCCAGACCTCACCCCCACTCTTTGCTAAACTACAGAGCCTTTCAAATATCGATTATATTTTATATGGGTGGAGGGTCCCTCTACTTTTTGCTGCTGCTGCTGCTGCTGCTTGTCCTCGTTGTTGTTATTGCTGCTTTAGTGCGGTTGCTCTCTGGGTGGAATAATTTAACACACAAGACTGATTTTTTATAGATGCATAATTTTTTTTTTCTAATACTGACACCACCATAGATGAGACGCGGGTGGTGAGAAGTGGGGTGTGATGCACTTTTGTTTTCTAACATGCACAATGACATGATTAAGGATTAAACTAGTTATCAATATATAATATCTAATTATATTCTGTCAGTGGCAATGCATGTAATATCAAATTATTTCCTTTTAGTGTTTGGGTACAGATGGGCCGTCGCTTTTAACCAAAAAATCAAACTATGCATGCTATGTTTTTTTTCCCTATAAAATCATAGCTTTGTGAAACGATTAATACATCAAAACAAGCCTTATAAATCAACATCATTACATGCCAACATGATTTTGTTTCCTATCTAATATGTAGGATCAGATTTTCAACATAGATACATATTTATTCAAATAATTATCAATATAAAAACAGTACGATAATGAAATCTGACGGAACCTTTTAATTTTTATGTTATTATTCTAATAAAATGGACGCCCCCCTCTACCAAGCTTATCATTTTATTATTATATTATAATATGTGAATTATTTATATGCAGATGGTGGGGACGGTTTAAAAAATGGACCCGCTCTGTCGGACGCAATTTGTTTTTATATTTTATTTATAATTTATTTGTTTATTTGATGAAGCCTATCTCACCAAACAAATTAATAGATGGGTATCCTTCAACCTCCAATCAAATGAGTTTTTCTCACCCATCATGCACTGTCTGGTCTACCTTACTGTATAATATAATCTTAACCATCTGACTGTTTTATTTTTTGATCATTTTATTGAGGACGATACGGTTTGATTAACAAGCCGAGGGTAAGGTAAATAATAATAATAATATACCATCCATTTCCCGAAACACCCCTCCCCCCAATAAGAAAAAAAAAACGAAACAAAACAAACATGTAGACAGTGAATGACACATACGAAACAGATGGCGTAAAACCCGAGGGTCTTGGTCATGTTACCGTGGTGTTTTGTTGTGATTCTTTTATTTTACCTTAATTTTTCTTTTGTGTTTTCTATTTCTTAACAAAGCGCCCCGCACATGGGAATGCTTCCCCTCTTTCCCTCCCCACATTTCTTTTACTTGAGAAAATTATTATCCCGGTGACCCTGCAATAGTGTAAGTGACCCTCGCTCCCTGCTGGGTGGGCCAGGCCACCTGAAAGACCCAGAGGCGGGGACGATAGGGGAACTGTCTGACTGACCTGAGGTGTGTGCGCGTCTCCCTCTAAAATTAAAGAAGAGATGGTGATCGTACCGCTCTTTGCTTTTTCTCTCCTCTAGCTTTTGTGTTTGTGCGCGTGTCATCAGAGCATCACATGGCTTCTGTGGGGGCCCAACACCCATCTTCCCATGGAATCCTCCCAACTAAAACCCGCCCCACGCCACGTGAACTTGCACGTGCCCCTCAAGCCAAGCGTGATTGTATGCGTCTGTACGTGTGCCAATTACTTTTCTTTTTAGCCGAACTTTGGACATATATTCATTTCAGAAAAAAGAAAAAGAAAACAGCGGGTGTATTTGATAACGCGATTATAAAACTTATTCTGCAGTAAGCTACATTAATTATTAAAAAATTGGTTATAAAAAGTTACTACAATAAAATTGTTTGATTGCGCGGTTACATAAGCAATTTCTTGCAATCGTAAAATATGTGTAATCACGCAACTAAACACGTTCATAGTATGAATTAGTGATATGAATAAAACAAAAAAATATATAAAAATAAAAAAGAGAGAAAAGGGAGAATAGAAAATGCAACACGAGAATGAGAGGAGACGTCATAGAAAATGTTTCTACCATTCCCCCCCCCCCCGCGGCCCCCATTTAATAATTTTTCAATTAGAAAAGTTTAGAGTATTTTGTCACTGGGAGAGATATCCTATTTAAATACGCGAATATTAGTTTAAATATAGAAGTTGCAAATATTTTTGTTATCTTTTCAACACAAGTTGTTTCATGTGAAGTGGAATTTCCTACAAAAAATTATGGCGGCTCTAGTCGAAGCTGTATAGGTTTCTAAGGAAGGTAATTTGGTAATTTGATGAATTTATGAATTTCATTGAAATGCTGAGTCGGTGGGAGTGGCTGGTTGTATTGAGAGAGAGAGAGAGAGAGGTCGTCCGAGGCCATTTCAGTGAGAGAAGTGAAAGAGAAAATTGGAAAAAATTAGGGAAAGTTACGTGGAGTGTTTTTTATGCTACACTAGGTAAATATCCTTATTCTTTTGTCATTATTCTTTGTATATGGTTATTCTATTTTAGTTTTGAATTAAAAATTGTGATTTGGGACTGAAATATGAACATGTTTTTGGGGCTGGATAAATAGGAATTTGAAGGTTGATTTTACTATATCAATTTGGGGTTGTAGTAGGGATATCATATTGTCTTGGTGGATTTGAGGATTGCTTGATTAATGGGATATTATTTCATGAGGGCATGTTTAGTATCTGATTAAGATTATATTTTGAACAGTGGGTTCTTCTCTGTGTGATTTAAGAACTAGGTTAGGATGAGTCCAGCTTGGATTGTAAATTGCGAGATAAGTGACATGATTGACATTTTTGTTCCATTCCATTCCATTCCATGTTGAATTATTGTAAGTAACCTGATCGATATTTGCTTGTTTCATTCCATTCCACGTTATATTGTTATAAATGAACTTATTTTGTATGTGTTCCTTCTATTCCCACGTTTCATTGTTATTGGTTATTGTCTATACAGTCAT
This sequence comes from Acorus calamus, assembly GCA_030737845.1. Classification (NCBI taxonomy): domain Eukaryota; kingdom Viridiplantae; phylum Streptophyta; class Magnoliopsida; order Acorales; family Acoraceae; genus Acorus; species Acorus calamus. The sequence continues at coordinate 5,487,602 of CM060862.1, forward strand.
TTGAGTTTTAGAATCATTTCTCTCATAACTTCCTATTATTGGTTGAGCTCGGTGGTATATGCTTGATATCACTATTTGTCATATATTATCGTAGCATGTTTAGAGATGGATGATCATGAATGTCTATTGATCTCACTTTCTCAGCGCGTGTGAGTATGTATGGGTCCTGTAGGGAGGTTCAGAGATAAACCCTACCGTGTTTGTAATAAAATTAGGTTGTCATCAGTGTATTTGAGAATCAAATTATTCAATGTTCTTTAAGCATTTGAACCTAACCCAATCCTTTAGTAAAGATAGTACGGGGGAGATGAGAGCCGGAGGCATGCTTGAATTAATTAACATAAAAAATTGTAATACTTCATAAATAATAGTGCCACTAAAAGCGAAATTCATAAAATCCGCTGATAAAATGAAAAAATAGAACAGACCGTTCCAAATTACCATTATGACCTATTTACACGGAAAATTTTCTGTTTCGTCTCTGTCTCCTTTCTCTTTACTGTTTAAAATTATAAAATCAATTGTTGGACAGCTTGAGTGAGCTCTACCTAGAGCCCCCCACTGCCTCATATTTATATGCATTTAACCAAAAAAGATCTTCAAATTACACAAGCTACTTCAAAAAATTTCTGCTATTTCAAAACAATCAAGCACTCCCTTTTTAGATTCATTAAACCATGCTTGTCGGGAGAATGAATCGGCATCTCTTGTCCGTGTGAGGGATCTCTCGATGCATCTACATCCACTGAGGGGTCAGATTGATCTTGTGGAGGGGGTGCGTTGGATTTTTTGTTGAGAGACCATCACATCATCAAAGACAAATCAATGTAGTGGTAAAAGAGTGAGACAAAGTGTAAGAGAGAGTAGTTGTAGGTTTGGGATGCGCACTCTCTTTGATAACGACATAAATCCAATACTTTCACCACAAACTACCTTCTCTTTAATTCAATCATCCGGGCGACCCACCCACACATTCATAAAATATACTGTTACTGTTGGAAAATAATGCTATTATTAGACAAAATTGAGAACAAAAAAAACATGAGGAGGTAACGCCATTTATGATAAGTGTTATTAGTTACGCCCACAAATTCTAACATTAAAATATTTAAATATTATTTTATTACATTTTTTAATCAACGTGGACTAAACATCTTGAAGAGAATAAAATTCTCCACAAAATTTTTTAATCTTTTTTAAAAAAAATTAAAATATTTTATTATGAAAATGTTTTAATTTTTCAACAGCTATTCAACCTCATTTCACCACTAATGTCCACATACACATACTTATTAGAAACTGACTGATGGTAAGAAAGAATTCCACTAACATATGATCTAAATGGTAAAAAGTAAACATTTAGGGTGTGTTTGTGCACAAAGTTGAAGGAAAATGAAAGAAATGAAAGAATTTGACTCAAAGGGAAAGTGGTGGAAAGTAAACTTTTTTCCCTTTGACTAACTTTCAAGGTGTTTGTGCATGTGGTGAAAATTTTCTATCATTTTCTCTCAATTTCTCACCTACAGGGAAATGAAAAGTTTTTTCCATTTTTTCTAATAAGATAAAATAGGAGAGGGAAAGTGATGGAAATTTTTTTCTTTTCTTGTTCAACACAAATGCTAGCTTTTTAAGTGATAAAAAAAAAAATTTATTTTTCCTCACTTTCTTTCGTTTTCCATCATGCACAAATACACCCTTATCCTCTCCCTGTGTAAAATCTTCGAACCAATTATGTCGTATTCATCTAGATTGGTCCCTGTACGGTTTCTGCTCGTCTCACCGGATGAAGACCTTTAATTATGTGTGTATGTGCCCCCACATCCTATGGGTGTACAGCACCCGGGATGATAATTTTGTGTCCTACTTAGCTTGTGATTGGTTGTTGTATATAGTACCAGTTAAATTGTTTTTATTTGGAAGCTATACGCAAAAATGCTTGATCAACAAATATACAACGATCAGTTTCAAAAAAATAAAAATAAACAAACATACAATGATTGACACTTCTCGAGGTAGTGATTGTCTACCGTTCTGATCTATAATAAATAAATAAATAAATAAATGACTGACGCTTTATTTTAATTATTATATAGAATGCAACAACACATCAGAAGATAATTACATGTTGCCTCATTGACGGGTCGCGGGGCATCAGAAAGATACTATTGAAGCGTGCTGGATATAAATAACCCACTCATACAAAACCAGTGGTGGAGTCAGGATTTTTTTTAAAGGGGGTTTTACACAAAGTACAAAAAAATTCATTATTTATGTATATGTCTTTGATATAAAATTAATTTTAAACAGAGACATTCATAAAAATTTATCATACTACTTAGTAAAATTGTATTTGGAATCATTCATTCATGTGTTAATTCCTAAATATATCAATTAACACAAAATCTACCTGAATTAGATTATTTGAAAAGAAGAATTCTTATTCTCAACTAGAATGATCAAATCGACTCTTAATAATATAAATAAGATGCATAATAAGGGTTGATATATAAAATAAAGAGAATGAATAACAATGTACGAGTGAATAATATACACAGAGTGTATAATCGTGTGTAAAAAGTATTTCACGGGGTAAATGATAAAAAAAAATTAAAGAATTTAGAAAAAATATAATCACCACTTAAGGGTGTTTTGATATATTAAAAATTTTGAGAGACTTAAACAAAATAAAAAGTTTTTTTAACAATATTTGAGTTTATTTTCCCAATAATTTTTATTATAATTCAATAAATATATCCATATTAAACTCAGATTCTCAATTGTTCTTGTTTGTTTACTATAAAAAAATATTGATACACAATGTTTTTATTTCAGTCTCACTTCCAGTCCTATATGCGTCAATAGAAAATTATCAAAGCATGTACTCACTTTAACGAGAAAGATGCTTCGATAATTTTTTTTCACATTTTCTATAAATGCATTCATGCAATTCATTATAGGACACACTTCATTTTTTATAAAAACATATACCTCATTAGATTAGCTATACTAATTTTAAAAAATTTAAAACATTTGTATACTGAATTTAGGAATGGAAAAAAGATTAGATGTAACATTTTCACAAAAAAAAAAAAATTACAAGAGGGGCTTGAGCCCCCCCTTGTCCCTACATGGCTCCGCCCCTGTACAAAACAATATTGTTGGAAATATATACACAAACTAAATAAAATAAATAATCATGAAAACGAGAAAATATGATACACAAGCAAAAGAGTGATTTTAATTTGTATTCTTGACAAGGTGGTTTATGAATCTCCCTCTCTAATTTTCATATGTTTCATGAATTAATTTAATATGCACCTAAACTTAGTTCCTCTCACGATTTCTCTCACGACAGACATCCCACTTGGGAGATGCACAACAATTTAGAACGAACAAGACTTTTTTTGAAAAAACTTTTCCTTGCAAAAAGCTAATTATTAGTTGGTAAATGCTTTTATCAATGAAATGTTTCCTGGATAATTTCATCACAACAAGAGCGTCGTTTATTTTTATGTTTTTCCAATTCTCCTTATCCCCACTCAAACAGTATTTATTTTGATTTTATTTAAATGAATACATGTCTATTGTTTTGCATAAAAAAACAAAAACATCAGTTTCCTTGATAAACAATTCCCAACGATAAAGACTTGTTCGATACAATACATTTGTAAATGGTATATGACATAAATATGCAATAACACGGAGGTTATTAAAACATTTAATTTTTTAGAAGTATTTTTTATTATTATTATTTTATTAAATAGTATGAAAAATACACATTAAAATCTATGTAAATTGTGAAGATTTTGGTAAAATTAGTACTTATAAATTATGAAGAGTATTAAACCATCCAAATTAAAAATACTCCGAAACGATACTATATCCATTCACACTTCAAGCAAAAAAAAAAAAAAAAAAAGATCAATAAACAGATATAGATGATATCCACTCACCCAATTTTCAAACATTTCATGTTTGTGTGCATTTGTTTTCACTATATTATGGTGCAAGTTATAAGAAAAGTTACTAGTGCACATTTTTCAATGCAAAATAAGTTACCAGAAACTCATTTGTCTTCTTTTGTCCCAAATCATCAATAATTAGCAATTTAGCATCAATGGAGAGACAAGCTCAACATCTAACATGCTTCAGCTAACTTGAACAACATATATATACGTTTTTTTTTTGTAGTCAACATATATATCCGTTGATTAGTGTTCGTCTCCATCTTGAAGTAGAGACTTGTCCTTCGGGTATCCAATGAACAAAATGTTACCCCACATTTATATGACTCGTTTGTAAGTGACAGCTAGATTCTCGCCAGGTGTAATCAGTGGACTCTTAGCTATAACAATAGTCCCTTTCTATCCAGCCTTCATTTCTTCAAACAATCATTTCATCGACAAAAATACTTTATATGCATATATGACTTCACATCATATAATATCACACATATAATATATCATCCCCTTATACGACTTCACATGCATATATGACTTGCATTCAGTCTATCGTTGCTACAAATTGAATTAGTAAATATCATTCAAGCAATGAAAATCTACTTCAATCCCAATATCTCAATGATGTTTATCTGCGTTGACTTCGAGTATACACCATAATAAATATAGGACTTCCCCCGGAAAAAAGGCTAGGAAGGAATATGATATTGAAAAAATATATAGGAGCATTGCCAACAAGATAATTGTCTAAGGCCCCCACTCAGAGAGAGTCCAATCATCTAATCAATGAAATTTTAAAAATAAACTTGATATCTAATTAAAAAAAGAATTAATCTCTCTCAAAACACTTTCTCATTTTAATATCTCTAAAATCAATCCTAAAATATCTCCCATTTCCAAATCTCTCCAACTAATATAGTGTTTAAATTTTAAATCCTCTTATAAAAATATTTTTTTGATTATTATAATTTTCTCAATACATTAAAAAATTATTTTTTAATTATTTTTTTATGTGTATATGATAATGTAAAATATTATAATTTAAATGATTTTATAATATTGTGTATTAATTTTGTAATATTTATAACTTAAAATAAAATTATGTGTAGCATTCAAACAATTTACATTTAAAAAAAATATATGGGGCCCCACTTTTAAAGCTTGCCTAGAATCTAACTAAAAATTTTAATTCTTATGACCGGGCTTTGACATTAATCATAATATTTACAATTAATTGAAACTGATCCCTGATTGATTTAAATTTTGGTAAAAATAATAAAAGGAAGAAGCAATTAGGACACAAATTAAACCTAGACACAAGGTGTTCGAGAAATAATCATCAGATAATTACCATCGGATTTTGGGGTCCACTTGAAAAAAGCTACATCACTCATATTAGCTCAAAAAGAAATTGCACCAAAAAATATTAGCTCAAAAAGTAAAGAGCAAGACAAAAGGAGGTGGACCCTTTCATCTTCTTTGCTTTCTTGGAAATCCTCTCAGC
>CM060862.1:5503064-5562463 GCA_030737845.1 Acorus calamus
TCTATTTCTTATAATTTCACTTTACAAGTAGTTTTTTGGTATAAGATTAATAAAGACTATACAACAAAATACTTCAATTCAAAGATGTCTATTCGTTCATACATAACACATCACTGTTCGGAGAAATCCATAGCAATCTCTCTGTGTCGATGGAGATCTTTCAGGTATCTCGTGTCGTTATATTCCTCTGCATCAAAGATCTCTTCTGAGTAGGTCCTCTGCATCCCCATTCTTTTACATGGTTTTGGAGATGCTATGTTTCCTTCTGCACCTCTCAAGAACTGTAAAATCTGCAAAGAGAATGAGATACACATGTCAGTCATGAAATCCTTTTATTTTTTACTTTCTTTCTTGGTTAGGTGAATTAATAGTAAGCATGACTTATGCCTGACTCATTGGAGGCCGCAGAAGAGGTGACTGTTGCACACACAATGATGCTGTCAATACCATTCGGTTCAGTTGTTGGTGATTGTATGCATCTCCAAGAGAAAATCAATCAACTGTCGAAAATTGTTTTTCTGCAGTAATGGCTTTGCCTGAAGATGGTATGTAAGATTATGTTTGTTGGACAAAGCTCTTGGAAATTGTAATGGAAGAGGAGCTGTGAAGCATGACATACCCAAATAACAAGGCTTTCTTGCAATGGATCTAGAGCTCGACGACCAGTGATGAGCTCAAGCAGCAAGACTCCAAAGGCATAGACATCTGTCTTTTCATCCACTATGCCATGCATGAGATATTCAGGAGCCATGTAGCTGCAATGATTACAAAAAAATGGATAGTATAGCTGTGAATAAAAAACCAAAGATAGAAGGTAGGTGTACACTGCATAGCTTGGAAGTCATAGATCAACAGACCCAAATGTTCCCTCAAAACTTGACATGGTGTGATGAGTCCACTGGTCAGGCAGCCACTTTGCAAGTCCAAAATCACAAATCTGAATTGAGAATTAAGGTAAATCATTGCAAATATTTCTTTTGATCATCCTATTCACAATTTCTCCACACAAAATTATAAGTAAATAATTAAAGGCATCCAAAAACTTGGTGGTTCATCAAGAATTAATTTTCCAAGAAAGATATAATAAGCACCAAACTATGTATGGTTGACAAAACCCTCATTGCCAGGAGTTGATGTGGTGAAACAAGGATTTAAAAAAAAAAAAAATTGTACCTGGGGTGCGAAGTCCTCTGTCAACAATATATTAGCAGCCTTGATGTCTCGATGGATGATGCGACGTTGGCAATTCTCGTGAAGATATCTCAGACCTTCGGCCGTACCTATGGCAATTTTATACCGGACAGCCCAGTTCAATCTCTCCCTGGATCCTTGAAACAGATCGTCATTTAATGGATAAGTTAGAGGATTCACATTAGAAAATATGGTTCTACATGATCATTGAACTATTCATTTTTATACCATTAAGTAGTGAGGCTAGGCTCCCATTTGGGGATAGCTGTAGAACAAGGTGCATGCCCCCTTCAATGCCAAATCCAATTAACTTGGCGGCATTGGGATGACTTATGTGAACTATGATTCCAAGCTCTGACAGGAAATCACTTGTCCTATCATCCTGTGTCCCCCGTGTCAACCTCTTTACCGCCACCAGCTGCCCATCTTCCAAACACCCCTGGAATACTTCTCCATAACCACCTTTTCCAATTATGTTTTCTGCATAAATAGCAGAGGGCTTATTTGGGTAAACCATAAATATGAAACCTCAGTGTCTACTAGATCCATATGTTGCAGAGAAAATGACGGATTAGTAGTAACATTGCAATAAATGATTTGATAAATTTTCAAATCATAAAATCTAAGAAACGACAAAAACTATTATAAAGTGATAATCCCCAAGAGAGGTCTCACCAAATGAGAATTCACATCCTAAGCAAGAAATAATCAGTTTGAGATTATATATTCATGTACATATAACAAACATTAGACAAAAGAACAATGAACCTGAGCTAAAATTGTCGGTTGCCAATTGGAGCTCTTTAAGCGTGAAATTCTTCCATGTTGGCTTGAAAAAGTGGAATTCACCCTCGGCAGATGCAGGGCTGTGATTTGGCCTTGGAGCTGGACAGTCCCTACAACTTCTCCTCCTCGAAATCTTCGAGACTCCTACGGGAGGGAATGTCAATAGGCGTCTCATTGATTTTTGTCCCCATGATCGGAAGAAGTCCCTCCATTGAGAAGGGATGGCCGGGATGGCTTGATCTTCAGAACAAGAAGTGCTTGCCTTGGATGGTTCGAGTTCGGACTCTGAGCTCCTCAATATGTCTTCAAGAACTCCTCTTGGTGATGGTTCATCGCAGATTTTTCTTTCCTTCTCTATATATAAGGATCTTAAATCTATGATGAATAGTGATATTTAATTGTAAGTTTCATAACGTCAAATTGTTTGGTGTAATTGAACGAGGAAGTATCGAAATTGACCTTGGACAGAAGCAGTAGAGGAGAACAGAGGCACTGGTTCCTTTTCTTGGGAGGGAAACCCCATGCCTTTGTTGCTTTCATTTTCCACACTTTCAGACTTTTTAGTATCACTGCCAATGTTTATGCTGAAAAAAAAGATATGCATATGAGTTTAAAGATTCACTTCTAAATCCAAATTCACAACCACTTTTAAATCCAGATCACCAAATTGTGTCAATTTAACAACTACTTTATCTATAATTTTACCATTGAATTACATTCATTATTGAAAGTCCGTTTACTAAAAAAAAAGCTCTTGATTTTGCCTTAAGCTCCAAAAGTGCACTTGCAAACCTTTGTAACCTTTGTGTCCATCTAAAGCTTTATATGAAATCTAAAGTGATATGAGAGTAGGAAAACATTTTTTTTCCAAATAAAGGAAAATTTTTGTTTAATAATAATAAAAAGTAAATCTGCTATAATAACATGCAAACCCACAAAAAGGAAATTCATAGAATAATTCAGACCATGAGAAGATAAACAAAACCCAGATTAAAATGTATCATATAAAAGAATGATAATTCACCACAAATACTAAAAACCCATTATAGAATTAAGAAGAAGAAGAAGAAGAAGAAGAAGAAGAAAACAACAAAACCTGAATAGATAAATGAACCAAGACAAAAAAAATTAAACCCAACAAAGAGAAGCAAAAAAAAAAGGTCCAAATACACAAAATAAAGCCTATATTCTAAAAACCAACAACACCCCCGCATAAAAAGAGACTCCAAGCTGTGCTAAAATCACAGAAACCCATACACAAAAACAAATGTTTACAAGAAAGAAGAAGAAATACCCATTGAAGGCATCCGAATGAGGTTCTTTCTTGAGTTTCAACTCCTCCATGAACAAAGAAAAGAAAACCCACAACAGTGGGTAGGGAAGGAAGATCTCAGGATACAGAGTCCCATACAACGGTCATAATTATATGTTCAAATACTATATATGAATACGTATTTTTTAAGGTGACATTTATATGGGAAGAATCAGTACTCCCCAGAGACCGGGCAATAAAAGTGACCCTTATTTATTTATTTATTTTATTTCTTTCTTTTACAGTATTCATGTACGGTCCAGAGACGGTACTGCGGGATTTTGTCAGGGTACGTGCCACGTGTCTGGTTCTTGAGATGGCGTGGCTCGGAAGCCCGGTCACCCCGCTTGTCCGCCAAACTTGTTGAGGCCCTGAATTTATTTTTTATTTTTTATTTTTTTGGAGATCCTGTGTGGGAACGGATGAGTGTTCCTTGAACAGGATTGGATAGGATGGGTTTTGTTTATCCTGATTTGCACTTAAAACACAAGTTTGGTAAACAACAAGCTTTGATAGGTCAAATTTTAGCACTATTTTTAGAAGAAAAAAAAATATTGGTGAGAACTTGGAACTATTATACATTTATACGAGTCTATATTCTCTATGCACGTATTTTAATTTTTTAAAATAGTAAGCATTACACCGTTTTGAATTTAATATACTCATTTTTAGTAAATGTTATAAAAAAATTATATATCCCTTCCTCACTTTTGTTATTGTGCATATCTAAATCTACCATCTTCTCTACAATGGACCATCAAATAAAAATGGGTGCGGTTATTCCCACCACCTTGATTGCTAGTCCCACCATGCAATATTACTAAAATACCTAGTTTCTCATTTTCATAAAATGGCATTAATCCCACCACCTAGTTGTCGAGCTGACTCCATCGGGTTGACAGAGAGGTCGTCGATCAAATATCATCGGGTTGACAGAGGCTCTGTCGAGCTCACGTCATCTGGTTGACAGGGGAGCCGTCGAGAAAACACTATTAGGTTGACAGTGGAGCCGTCGAGAAAACGCTATTACGTTGACAGTGGAGTCGTCGAGAAAACGCTATCAGGTTGATAATGGAGCAGTCGAGAACACGCTATCATGTTGACAGTGGAACCATCAATCAAAACTCCTGTTTGGCTTCAAGTTACCATGCAAACATTGACCTTCTAGAGATCGAAAAATCTTTATCGTGTTGACAAATAATGACAAAGCATTCCTTAAAGAACAATATCAGTAATGGAGGTATTCTTTCATGAGTATAAAAGAAAAAATGATTACCCATAAGGTCTTAAGTGTATAAAATTTAGTGGTTATGAATGGTATTGTATCATAAGTTCTATCTAATAAAATTTGGTGCATTCAAAAGGGAGACTGAAAAATATTCTCTCTAACTTATGCCTTTTAAAATTTGCATCCTTCTTAAGTTGGTTCGGGTCAATAAAATTTAACAAAAAATGGAAGGACACATAATGCTAATAGCAAACTTCTGTGATTTCAATCCAAAACACTCAAAATAATGTAAACAAAATAAATCTATTTTCACATGAACATAAGAAAGCTCAGGTCATATATACAAAGGATTGTGTCCACTTCGTGTTCAACAACGAACTGGGTGTGTATGCTCGACTCCAGCCATGTCGATATAACCCAAAACTTCCTCTAGTCACGTTCTGTTGAATTCGACCCACCTATAGTCGGCTGGATGCTTAGTTGTTCGACTCCAATCCTGTCGAATTGGGTTATTTTTTTCGACACTACCTTCGTCGAACTGGGTGTGTTTGCTTTTTTTTCAAGTAGTGATGACATTCCATAGGTACATCATATCTAATCTGTACACAATTCATATACCCCACAATCTTGAAGCATTCATGTGTCAGTTGTTCATACACACATATCAATTTAAACATTTCAAATACAAAAACATTCCACAAAAATGCTTGAGAAAGTGTTTTTTTATATATAAAACGATAAAATTAAATGTTTCACCCCATTCTTATTTTATTTTTTTAAGACAGTTGATTTTGAGTTTCCCTAAGGAATCTCTCCCGTTGATCTCAACAATGGACAATCCCCTAATGTTGGTTATAAATGAGCTCCATAAGCTGACAAGCATCAACCAAAATCTCAATTTGATTTTTCATGCAACTAAAAAATTCTGATTTACCAACCAAAAAAAAAAAATTCTTATTTTCCATGCAACTAAAAAATTCTGATGTGACCCAGCTATGGTCGACTGTTTTCAGTGTGTTCGACCCTCTCTGTGTCGAACTGATGATGGCAGACCTGGGTCTGTGAGGGTTTTTTCTATTAATACATAAACCTAAATCAACCCAAAAACATGCAAATAAATGATCTTTAAGCATTGGTAGATTTTATACCATTGTTACCCAATTATTCACCTAAAACAACTCATAACTCTACATTTATCCCAAAAATCACATATTTCTATAAAAAAAAACCTACATTTATCTCAAAAAACCTAACTTGAGATCGTGCGACGGGGAGTCGATGCGGTGGAGATCGTGCGATGGGGAGTGTTGACGCGGTGGAGATCGTGCGGCGGGAAGCATCGGCAAGGTGGAGATCATGTGAGGGAGAGAGGGCACTGAAAGAGGAAGGGGAGAAGGGAGAGAGAGAGATTTGTAAAAGATGTGGGGGTGGTGGGTATGGTGTTCCAATGCATATGTATTTATTAGGTGGTGGGTTTGGGCAACATCAAATTCTCAGGTGGTGGGTGCAGAAAGGATGTGGGTTTGATAATAAGGGTGGTGGGTGTATCTGCCCCCAATAAAAATAGGTAATTGAACTCTACCTTCCTTCAATAGTATCTACATTATACTGTTCATTTTATAAAAAATTATTATATTTTCTCAATAAAATTGTCTTCTTTCTACAATTTTAAAATTGAGTATATTAAATTCGAAATAAAACAATGTTTATTATTTAAAAAAAATTAAAGCATATACATGATAAGTGCATTTGGGGTTGTATTTAGGACTGTACCAAATATCATGTATATCTTTTAATTATAATGTTAAAAAAAAGAACTTCATGTCATAAAAACATTTTACATTGATTATTTGTATATTAAAATATAATAGACTACAAATAAATAATGAACCATAAAATTATGCAGTTACAAGCCTTTTATTATATTGTTTTTCAATTGTAAAAAATAAAGATTTTTCTCTGAATAGTGAACCATGTTTGAATCACATATTTCACGGAAAAAAAAATTCTGGTTTTCTTATAGAAGATTTGGCATAGATCCAGGAACAAACAATATGAATTAGGTTACATGTAAAAACTGGATTAAAGTTATAAACACACTCATTACTGATACTTTATTCAGGCATAAAATAGAGTATAATTATATTTTTTAATAAATAAAGATGAATAAATTTTATTTATTTTTACTGGATACAATTGAGATAACTATCATAGTTCAGCCAGTTACATAAAATACAATTACGTGCGAAGCGCGTACATCTCACTAGTATCACTTATATGTGAGAAAATCCATTCATTTACTTTTCAAATAAATAAATAAATAAATATCTTGAAGAATAAAATTGACATTGAAAGTGAAGTTGGGCATCTCTATTTGTAGTTCTCAATGGGTTGAATTGATAACAATTGTCTGTGTAAAAAAAAAATCCCTAAAAATGTCTGAAAAAATCGGTTAGCACCACTTCTCTGTAAAGAATATATATATATTTATTGTATATTTTAATAGGTGTCTATTATGAAGTGGTCAGGCGGGGTTGGGTCAGAGCAAGAGTCCAAAAGACCTAGTGAGAGGTGATGATAAGGCGAGGTCAGACCAATGGTTTAGTTCTAATAAAACAATCAATATAATTTCGTAAAATCAATATGCAAAATTGATCAAAGTTTTCTAAACGTCTGATTTCATATAAACGTTTTGTTCTTTTTGAGAGTTTTTTCTATAAAATAATATATCAATTAACAACAAAGATTAGCTAATTTAGTGATTTATCAATTGTGACGTGACAAAATGATATTCCTATTATGATTGGTTTATAACCTATTTAGGCCACCAAATTGATCAATTTGGGCCATCAACACATTTTTTGAAAAATGAAAGATTCTCATACGTGAATTAAACATATTTTTAACATTTAGCTTATCAAACCACCCTCTTGTTTTTTTAAACTACGTTTGGATCCATGTTTGTGTGGATTCCGTGGTGAAAAAGCAATAGAAATGTAGATACGAATATAAATGAGTATTCAGCTTCTACTTCCCAAACCTGATTTTGTGCGGTGTCTATGTCTTTTTCTCTACGTTTAAAAGCTGATGAAAGTATGCTTTTGAAATGCTCATTTTTTTTGGTAGATTTTCATAATATAGATATTCCAACCACCAATCCAAACGCTCTATTAGATAAAAAAAAAAACAACGATTGAAAAGCTAATAAAACAATACCATTATAGGAGCTGAGTTTAACCCGCATGAATTTAAAAATCCCAATGTTTTAATTGCACATTTGAAGCTATTCTAGGATAATGTTGCTTGCCAAAATTGGTTCCAAATATTATGTATGCAAGTCTGAGACAGATTAACCCATGGGCTGTTAAGCTGTATTAATGAGTATGGCACCTAAAACCACTTTTAGGGCATGCTTGGCAACTGAATTTCAATTATGGCTGGGTCATGCAACTATAAATAGTTATCATGAAATACTCTGTTATGTAAAATTTTCTATTTAGAAAACGTTAAAAGGGGGCAAAAAAAAAAATAGCAACAACCTTTCTATGGAATAAATGACCTAACAAAACTTTTTATGGGCTAGTTTGACAATATAATACGTGGTGGAATAAAGGATATTTGTGAGGATAAATAAGGGGGATGACAACTAATTTCGTTTGGTATAAAAAATAATTGAGATAAAATATAGAGAAATTATTAAAATTAGAATAATTTATCATCAAAACATTAAGCCCTTGTCAAATTAAACTTACAAGTCTTACCCTACATCCATTGACTAATATTAAGTTATACATGGAATAGGCCTAACAATTATAGTCATACGATTTCTCAAAAATATATTTTTTGGTATAGACAAAGATGCTGATGAATCCAAATACCTCCCAATTAATAAACTGCATGCATACACCCTCGCTTGCAATCACGCGTGTGCAATCCTACATTCTTTGATTTTTTTTAAAGTATACATGATACATAATACATTCCATGCAATAAAACATGTATTTTTATAAAAATAAAATATATGTTTCAATAAACTCTATCCCCCAGTTTGGATAGCGGAATTGAGTTATTCTGGATAGATAACTATGCCAGTATAGATAACAAATCTACAAGAATAAAAGATTTTCTGTTTGTTTGTATTTTTTTTATTCTCATTGGAAAACGTAAGAATAAATGTTAAATTGTTTGTTTGATAAAGAATAAAATATAAATAAAGTGTAAAAAAGTTGATTTGACATGTGGGCCCATTAATGTATAAGAGGTGTTGATAGGTGATTTGATGTGATGATGTGTAAAAAGTTGATTTAACATGTGGGCCCATGGGAATAGATAAGGTGAGTATAGCTTATCCTAGGGGTTGCTTAGAATTGTTATACTCTCTTATACTCGTTTAAACTGGCTTAGTAATACCAAGTTATACCCTTCAAACAAACAACTATTTTTTCTATCCATTCTTATACCACTCTTATACCGCCTTTATACCACCTTATTCCGTTACACAAACGGGGGTATAAGATTCATTTATAGAAAAGTAAAAAATTACATATTTAACAAAAGATGTCACTTTTGAGATATGAAACAGGCCAGTGGTCACATACTCACATGTATAACAATATTGTCTATGTATAATAGCACCCAAACATAAAACAAAATAAAACAACTAGATTATATATTTACTAAAAAAAACTACTTATTCAAAAAACATTTGCCAATGTTTCAAACGGAAAATTAATTTTATGTATAGTACGTTTTATAGTCTCCAATCCATTTTGATTTTTTGAAAACCAATATATTTAATCTAATCAGTATATTTAATTTTTATAAAAGATCATATATATACTTAATTAAATGAATGATATAGACTCGTTTATATAAAATATACAAAAATTCAATGATGTATATGTTGAATGTGATTTAATAAAATTATATTTTATGTAGTTTTATTTATTTACTTTGTATTGTAACTTTGAGTTTTTGTAAAGAGAGTTTTCAAATAGCCTCACATTGGTTAAAAGGTTTAGATTGGAGTAGTATATAAGGGAGGACAAAACACACATATTGTTAATGTGTAGCAAGTACAAGTGCACATGGGGTTTGCACGTACACCGCATGTGTGCGTGCATGTGCATAATTTTATTCTTAGCACATTCGCATCAATCGCATTAAATTCTAATAATGTTTTAATAGTGCATTAATTTTTTGCATTATTTTTAAACATTTTGTGTGATGCATTATGTGTGTAAATTCGATTAATTAAAGATCACCGTTGGATCTGTGAGATCAATCAAGACCCGTTGATTGATGATAAGATCAAGCAGTTAAGATTAAATTCGAAAATCGAATTTAACTGCTAGGCAGTTATAACTGTCCCCAACTATTGTGAACAATTGTGATAACTGTTGAAAACAGTTTTGTACGGTCTTTAAAAGGTGGGATCGAATCTGCAGAAAGACATATTCTTCTTCCTCCTCGAAACTTAACTCATCCAATCCAAAATAACCTGTTAGACTTGAAATCCCTATCTGTCATAAACACATCATCCAAAGAGAGTCACTCTTAGACTTTCGTTTTGCTGACCGCAAGTCTAACAAAGCTTCGTTGTATCCGGGAGTGAGTTTGCAGAGAATCCCTACAGCAACTTCGTTTTGAAGTGGGAGCAAATATCGTTTAAAGAAAGCATATTCGCTACGCGCCTCGAAGTCTATATCATTTTCGGTTCCATTCATTTCTTTTCCAACAGTATATACATAATTAGATATAAAAAACTGCTAATTCCATAGCTTATACCATAAACAAAAAAGGCTTGGTCCAATACGCATTGCGTACAAGTAACGTGTATTTTTGTATGTTTTGGATGAGTTAGTTCAGACGCAATGGCCACAAGAGAATGCTACGTTTCAACCACACCACCTATTTGTTTATCATGGGGTCCCTTTCGTCCAGTCCTCATGGATTTGGACGTTTCGTAGTGTATCCCAAAAAAAATGTTAGGATAATCCGCATGCAATCCAAGGATATCTTTTTTTTTAAATTAATAAATATGATATATATATATTCATAAAAAAATTGAATGAATCCAATAAATGTAAAAAAAATTAATGGAAGTATATACATGAATGAATGACTATCAAGATATATGGACTATCTGTGGGGTTGTTCTCACTTATTGCGTGTAACAACGCTCACATTCCAATGCGTTCATACACTCAATTCGTTTTGTATTTTAATTTTACAGTTTTCACGTTACTAACACAGTGTATGTATCACCTAGTTTATGATATATTCCAATATTTCATTATGTACTTTATTATGAAAGATAAAAAAAATATATGCATTCTATTAGTATGAGCATATATGTATGTCATTCTTCATAGATAAATTTAGTTTACTTGTTTATACTTCGATTATCTCATATGACTTGAGTGAAGAGAAATTAAACAGTACTGCACCTAGAGTGCCACCAAGGCACCAACTGGTTTCAATACCTGGTTTCAATACCTATTGGGCGTAAAGACACAATTCTGTTGATCTGGTTCCAATGGGCTTTTGGTCATAGTTTGTTCTAGCCCCATGCAGGTCCAAGTTTATATAAATACCAACAGTGAGTTGTGTTTTTACTTTTAGAACTGTATCACTGCTTCAATGGCTTTTGAAAAAAAAAGGAAAAAAAAGAAGTCAATTATCAAAAGTTAAATAAAAAATATTTTTACATTTTGAAAATGAAAATGATACATTTGACTTTGTGTGCAGCTCCTTCTGTAGTTTTCAATAATTTTAATTTTTTTAAAATACATATTCACCTAGTAAAATACATTTCATAAAAAAAAATTAAAATATATACCCGAGTAAATCAATTACATATTTTTTTTGAAAAATAAAAAATGTCATATTTCATATATTGTAATAAGACAATATATAAGTGGTTGGAAGACTGCCTCTGAATTGTAGGTGTCATTTGGATAATGACATAAACTATTTAGGAGTTTATAATTATTCTAGGAATAAATAACTATACTAGTAGAACAAGTGATTTTTTGTTTTTGTGTTTTTAATTATTTTTATTGGAAAATGTAATAATAATGTTTTTGTTGTTTGATTAACTATGTATAATTTGTAGATAAAATGACAATAAAATGTGGATAATGATTTTATAAAAGGTAAACATTGAACCATTTGATTTATAAGAGGTGATGACAGTTGATTTGATACATGCGATCTTTTTATACCAGTGAAATAAATTGTGTAAAATAATACAATTTTAAAAATAACTTAAAATACAAATATCATCTTATTCTACACATTCTAATATAGTTATACTTATCTATTTCTTTTAAACAAACAACTTTGGAAAGGGTCTATCCCCACCACCTCCAACATTAAGCCCCCCACCTAAAGAAAATTTGGTTGAGAGAGAGAGAGAGAGAGAGAGAGAGAGAGGAGAAGGGAGTGGCGGCGGCACAGGCGGACGGTGGTGGAAGGTGGCGGGGGTAGGCGACGGTGGAGGAAGGCATTATCCTCATTGAGAAGCATGGGGACTTCGTCTCTAGCATCATTCGTTCCCTCTTCTTCGTCATCAGCGGCTTCCACATCATAGTTACTGTCATCACCAACCCCCACACTGCCTGGTTCCTTACCCATGTCATCTTCATCGTAGGCACCCTACTCATCTACCTCTTCTACCATGCCCTTCCACGAGGGCCTCAACCTTGGCTTCCTCACGAGTCATGAGCACCAAGGACAAACATGTTTTCGATGATAGCAATCATGGTCCTCACATCCGTCCTCACTACTGCTGTCACCTTCTCCACTCTCTCTTTCTTTGCCCTTTTCTTTCTTTCCACCAAATTTTTTTTGGGTGGGGCTCTGGAAGCAAGCGATGGGGAAAAAAACCTCTCAACAGTTTTTTAGATTAGTTCCTTTTATATTATCTCTTATTTTCCCCCTATTTCACTACCCAAATGACATACAAGTGTGTGCATCAATGTCCTTTCAGACAAAAAAATAATAATCAAAAGGTAGGGAGATGAGACAGACGGCGGGCCGGACATGGGCCGTGGCTTAGTTGGCTCTCCAAAGGCAAACAAACGGTCACGACCACTGCATGCGATACAGACATATAGTGGTGTAAGTCCGGGCGAAGAGGGTCCCATGCCAGCCGCCCACCCTTTCTTACCCCCCCAGCCCCAGGGATACCAGTTAACCCCCATTGGATTTTGCTGCGTCTTTACTGAGTCCTCACCTGTCACTATCTTGACGTTTCCGACACCCAAAAAAGTGAAAACCCAAATCTTCTCTCCACCAAGAGCAGGTGTACATTCAAAGTACAGCACTTTCATCGAACTTTCACCACCAACTCCTGCAGCCCTTCTCACGTTCAAAATTCACGACCCATATTTCGAGTCCATATCGAGTTGAGATTGATTTTAGTCAGTCTTATCAGTATCACAAACTATGAGTTTGAACTACATTGAGATTGTGTAATTCGATTAATATACCAATGTACTGATAGCAAGATTCGGACTCCCATGTTTCTTCTCGCTCTCAAAACATCAAATCAATTCCCAACGAAAACCAAATCTCCTCTCACTCAAATGAAAATCCACACCACCATTGTTGTAGTTCTTCTTCTTTATCTTCTGCCCTCCCAAACCTCCGCCGCAGACTTCCCCCAATGCCCCCTCAACTTCACAACCATCCAACCCTACATCAGCACCTTCCTCTCCTCCCCACCCTCCCAAGACCCCTCAAAACCCTGCCAATTCGCCCTCCAAGCACTCCATCTCCTCCTCTCCGACTACCTCCTCCGCACCTCCCTCTTCTCCCCACCCCCCAACACCTCCACCCCCTGCTGGTCCACCTTCTCCTCCCTCCTTCGCTTCAACGTCACCTCCCTCTGCGCCTTCCACCCCCTCTGGATCTCCCAGGGCTGCATGAACATCACCTCAAGATCCGATTTTGAATCGATCGTCCCCTCCTCCTCCATCGCCGACGTCGCCAGGCTCTGCAACGGATCCCTCTCCAACAACTCCCCCTGCGCCTCTTGCACCACCGGCCTCTCGCGCCTCAAGGCGGCCTACCTCCCCGGGCCTGAGATCGGCAACGTCTCTGACTGCGCTTCCTATCCGTCCATCTACGCCGCCGCCGCCGTCAATCGATTCGGACCGTCCGATCCCGGCACCGCCCTCTGTTTGTTCCTCCTCAACCCACCCCCCAATTCTTCTTCTTTTCATAATTCTAGTAGTAGTGGTAGTAATAATGGTTGGATCGCCGGAGTCGTTTTGGGGGTTTTGGTTTTTGTGGTTGCTCTGGTTCTAGGGTTTTGGTTCTTGTTGGGTCGGAAGAAGAAAAAGAGGAAGAGGAAGTTTGTGAATTCGGGTGGGCCGGCGACGGAGGAGGCCGCGGTGGTTGGGGTCAGCACCAATTTTGTGAAATTCACTTTCGAGGAGATCAAGTCGATTACGAGGAATTTTTCGAGGGATAACATCATTGGGTGGGGAGGGTATGGGAATGTCTACCGAGGTCTTCTCCCTGACGGCTCGGAGGTCGCGCTTAAGCGATTCAAGAATTGCGCTGCCTCAGGGGATGAGGCATTCGTGCACGAGGTGGAGGTGATTGCTAGCGTCCGTCACGTGAACCTTGTGACCTTGAGAGGGTATTGTACCGCCACTACGCCATTGGAGGGGCACCAGAGGATCATTGTTTGTGACTTGGTGAAGAACGGTAGCCTCCACGACCATTTGTTTGGAGGTTTGGATGATGCTAAGAAGCTTAGTTGGCCGATACGACAAAGGATCGCGATTGGGACGGCGAGGGGCTTGGCTTATTTGCACTATGGGGCGAGGCCCGCGATCATACACCGCGACATCAAGGCTTCAAACATACTTTTGGATGAGAATTTTGAGCCCAAGGTGGCGGATTTTGGTCTCGCGAAGTTTGCGCCGGAGGGTGTTTCCCATTTGAGCACGAGGGTTGCGGGGACGCTTGGATATGTCGCACCTGAGTATGCTTTGTACGGGCAATTGACGGAGAAGAGCGATGTCTATAGCTTTGGAGTGGTTTTGCTTGAGCTTTTAAGTGGGAAGAAAGCGATCTCTAGCAGTGGTGGTGGGGCTCCGACTCCGGGCTCGCTGGTGGCTGAGTGGGCTTGGGATTTGGTGAGGAACGAGAAGGCATTGGACGTCATTGAAAGTGGAATGGAGGATTTGGGGCCTCCGGAGGTGATGGAAAAGTATGTACTTGTTGGCGTGTTGGCTTCACACCCCCAGGTGCATGCCAGGCCCACGATGGATCATATTGTGAAGATGCTTGAGATTGGAGGAACCATGGCAGTCCCAGAGATCCCCGACCGCCCGATTTCATTAATTGCGGGAATTGAGGATATTGAGAAATCTATGAGCAGTAGCGGATCGGGGCAACTTTCAAGCTATGCAGGTTGTCAGCCTTTCACCCCTGGGAATACCGATTTGAGCTCCACCTAATGAAGATTTGTCTATCAGTTAGAATTGAAACTATTCATGGATTTCACATGTAAGATAATTTCTAAGAATTTTCAGGTACAAATTGTTATTTTTTTTTCACACCAAAGCAGTCATTCTTTTTGGTCATTCAATATATGCGCTAAATTGTAACGTTTGTTTTCCATGATAAAAAGCTTATAATGACCAAATAAGTAAAACAGAACCACATTTTTTTTTCTGTTGGCCACTTAGCCTCCATTTGAATTAGCTTGGTCTTCGGAGTTGCATTCTGGTTTCTATGTAGAGAAGGGACTTTTGCTGTTGATTTTGAGGTGCCAATAACTGTATGTTAACTCCAAATAAAATAATGTTAGTTTCTTAATTTCTTTGCATTATATGAAGGTTAAAGGAACTGTTATTTGATGGTGCTTATCAACCTAAGATGCTGCTGAATTTCATCAGGTAAGAACGACTGATAATTTTCTGAATGCAAAACTCCCTTGTTTGTATAACATTTTATCTTTACCTATGTAAAACATGGTTAGTGCGATCATGAGAGGTATGCTGTTTATTTCCTGATAATTTTGTTGATGTAAAACTCCCTTGTGCAATGTTTTACCTATTTATAACGTGAAGGATGTTTGGTAAGAACATATGTAAAATCATGCGAAAATGAAACTCTGAAGTGAAGGGTGCATATGTATAACGTGCACCTGAAGCCCATTAACAAGTTACCTATTTTGTAATGTTAAGTCTGACATATGTTTGGTTACTATGTCATCGGCTTCCCACATAGTTTATAACATTTTTTTGGTCTGTAATTGAATGGAAGAATAAATAGTTGGTAACTTGATATGTTATATAGCAAACTATTGGCGGAACAAATGGTAGTTATGTATGCTATTTTCTAATAATTCCATTGTAAACTCGATCAAACTTAAGAGTGAAAGTTTTGAGGTCTATTGGCAGAATAATGACCTCTTCAGCTGTAAAATCTTCCAGTCTACTATCTCAAAGTAGAATCTGCTTAAAAAGGAACATCATGAGGTGAACAATTTTATGGATGAAATTATGGCTATATTAGGTTTGTTTGGACTTCAAAAAAATTATGTTTATAATTAAATACATTGGTCATGTATGCAACATGTTGTAAAGGATATGTGGGTCTTGAGTTGACTATGTACTCATTCAAGCAAACATTGGATAGCCTCTCTTTCTCTTGGCATTCCATGATTCTCATTTTATATATCAGATTATAGGCCATTTTTCGAAATTGAATCATATGTAATGTATCCTTTGTGACCCATTTTTAGAAAGTATAGATAACATGATCATAGGTGAAATGGGTAATTATCTGCACCTTCATGATTTGGCTTATCAATGATGTAAATCATTATCTAGTTTGACATGCAATTTATAGATCAAAACAAACCCAATTTATCATGAAGGTGACAAAGGACCTTTTCAATTTTATCTAGCATGGAAGGTCATATTTTATTATGATTATTTTTGTATGTCCTTCCAAGATTGGAAGTTTATCTCTTTGTTTTGATTAGATGATTCCGACTCTTTAGCCAAATTCATTTAAAAAATACCCACATCCAGAAAAGTCTTTCTCCCTTTTATTTTAGGAATCATTAGTGGAATTATCTATATTTTGTGACCCCCCCCCCCCCCCCACTATTATATGTTTGTAACTTTCGGGTCATGATAATTTATACCAAGTTGCATTAGCCGATAGATAATCCTTATTGATTCCCTATCAAGTATCCCTGGTGGCTGGTAGGATTCCTACCAGTTTCTTAACAAACAAATGCCCTGGTGGCTGATGATCTTTATTGACCAATTCAAGAAAATCATGACTAAGTCATTGGTTCAATGGGTCTTGCATGCTTCACTAATCAAGACAATGGCAATTTACTGCATTGACCCAGATCCTAAGCTAAGAGCAGAGAGGCCCTGCATGCAAGTATAATGAACGCATCAATTATGTTTATCAACTTTCTATATCTGTATGGTCTGATTGATTTATATTTCACTTTGCCTAACCCTTGGTGTATCAGCAATTCAACATGAAGATCTTGGAAGCTAGTTAGTGTTTTTTTTTCCTCCGGAAAAAAAAGAAGTGAAAATGATGGTGACAAATTTAGAGTAATGGATGTCTTGGGTTTGTAGACAACTAAATTAGTTATAGGTGTAGAGTTGATGTTTAGTTGTTATTCCAAGTTGTATTTCTTTTTCAAAAACCATTTAATGACTTCAAGTTAATCAACAAGTAGTAACCTTGGACCAGTGATTCCAATACAAATCTTAGAATATGTTCTTTGAGCACCAACTTGGAGAAGAATAAAGTAACTTCATGCGTATAGAACCCCCAGTTTGTTGGTATAATAAAGGATAGCCATAGATTGCTTGGATCATATGATGTTTAGGTTTCTTGCAAAAGCACCTTTTGCTTCTTGTGCTACACAGAAAGCTTTCCTTCGTTGCAATTTAATCTAGAATTAATAATTTCTTTGTTCCTTAATTTTATGGTTGCCCTTATTAGGTCTTCCTTCTGTTTATTTATTAAGAAGACCTAACTGCATATTTGAATTGAACATGAGTAAAACTGGGCACTAATTCTTGTTGATCTTTTGGTTACCACAACAACAATTCAGGTGGCAGATGAATAGTGAATTGGCATGTGAAGAGAGTAACTACTACATGCCACATGGGTTTTGGGTAGGGGTGGCCAAACGGCCCGCGAGCCCGGACCCGGCCCCGGCCCGGCCTTCGGGCCGCCCGGCCCGGGCCCGGACCTTCCATAGGGCCGGGCTTGGGCCTTGGTAAAAAACCCAAAGCCCAGCCCGGAGCCCGGCCCAAGGCCCGGCCCGGAAAAGCCCGCCCGTAGGCCCGGGCCCGGCCCGGTCATGGGCATTAAAGTTTTTTAAAAACTCTCCCCAACGGATATTTTTTGAAACACTCAACGGATATTTTTTGAAACCCTCCCCAACGGCTATATTGGTATCAAAATTTGAATTTCAAAATTTACAAAAACACTATAAATACCCCACAACCTTTCAAGTTTCAATCACTTATCTTTCATACTCTCAAACTCTCTGAAGTTGCTCTACGAAGTTCAAGTGAAATTTTTGTGTTCTTTGCTAAATTATTTGATCAATCTCTCTGAAACACTGTTCTTCTTTCTTAGATTATTTATTTCAATATTTTTTAAATTACAATGGCTGACAGTTCTGCAGATAATGCTTTTAGAGCTGATGCTGAAAATCCATCAGTTGGTTCCCCTGCTGTAGATGAAGTTGGTATCTCTAAACCAAAACGAAAACCTTCAGCAGCTTGGGACACTTTCGACAAGATAAGTGTTCAAGATCCTACAAAACCTGCGGGATATTTCAAAACAGTTGCTAAATGTCGTTTCTGTGGTAAGGAATTTTATTGTGATGCAGTCATCACCCATAAGCTAATATTCAATCATTGTAATGTTCCATTAAAATATTTTTCTATGAATTTATAGTAGCTATTCAATTAATGTTCAAATATTTCTTGTTGTGAACTTATAATGTGCAATTATTGTGAAGTTATATCAATATTCAATTCAAATATTTTTATTGTTCAAAGTATTTTCAATTCAAGTTATTTAACTTTTTTATTTACTTTATTGTACGTTTTAATTTAACTAAAAAAAATGAAAAAAAATATGTGGGCCACAAAGCCCGGCCCGAACCTTAAGCCCGGCCCGGCCCGGACTTGGCCCGTTCGTGGCCGGGCCTATGGGCGGGCTCGGGCCTTATTTTGAACTTTAGGCCCGGCCCTGGCCCGGGCCCGAAGCCCCTCAGGCCCGGTCAAAGCCCGCCCGAAAAAAGCCCGGCCCGGTCAAAGCCCGGCCCATGGCCACCCCTGGTTTTGGGTATGTTTTCATGATTATATTTCATTATGGAAACATTGACTTGGTCTTCCAAAACAACTCCGAAGAGACATTCCTGCCTTTTTAATCCCACACAGGGCTTGGTACTTTGGCTAGACCCATTTTCGCTCCCCAGGTTTCGGGTTCAAAACCCTCCAGGCTTATTCGATGCACATTATTTGTGGGTGATTCTGCATCAGGGGTTCTTGTCACAAAAAAAAGTGTTGATATGTGCGCATATTCATACTTTAATCCTGGAAGCCACTTGAGTGCAAATAGGGGAGAGAGAGTGTGTCTGCATACCTCAAGAGAAAGGAGATATCCCCTTTTTATAGTAGAGAAGGGCATGCCGTGTTTCACTTTAAGGAGTGAGCGTATAATGGAATGGAATCTCCACGCGGCTCTTAGATTTGAGAACAAGTGGTACCTAGGGATTGCCATATCGTAACTGATTTTTTGACATTCAGTCCTTTTCCTATGTTAGGGAATATTCCCCTTGTTAATCGTTATTTCATTGTGACAGGTGTATGACCGACCTGTATTTCCGTTTAGGTATTATGGTTTGGACAGCTTATACTTCAGGTCAGGCATCTTGTAATCTGCTATCTTGACTCGGCCGGGCAGTGTTAAGTGCCCGTCCTTAGTTGGTCATGATTTAAACGTCCGACCTGTAGTGTATGTCTGATTTGACCTGGTCGGGCAATATCATTTGCCCGATCTATCGAGGAAGATGGACCTGTTTAACTCACAGGATAATTTGAGCCCATGGGCTCCCTCATCCAGGATTTATCATGATGCGCTTATCCACACTTAATTTTCATACTTATGCAATCTTATTCCTTATTATATTTTATGATAAATTTGGTCCCCTTAAATCATATTTTTTGTTTGAATTTTTTTCTTGTCATTGTAAAATGTCAATAATTCATTTTATTGTTTAGCTCTTCTTTTATAAAAAAGAAAATGAACTATGGATAAGAGATGAACAAATGATATATAATTCAATGTATATATAGCTAGTTAGTTATATGGAAATGTTTGTGAGAGTTGATTATGAGAGAGGTGAGACATAATATGTTATAGACATTTTTATACAAAATGACATGAAAATATATTTTAATTCATTGATATTGATAGGGTACATATTTTAAACCCTCTTACCGGTACAATCAAAGCTCATACTAGCTAGCTTACACTGACATAATTATCAAATTTTATTATGATAAAATAAATAATTTTTTAAAACTATATGGACTTACCAGTTACCAGGTATCATCTATCACATGTACAAAGCTAGTAAGCTACACAACAGGAGTCAACCATCTCCTGTGATGGGAGCATGGTTTTACTTGTCACACGGCCAAGGTGCGCGCACTCCTCCGTTGCTATCTCTCTGATCCATGAACTTTTAAAGAGAGGTCTGTATTATATTCCCTCATGGAACTCGTGAATCACGTTTATTGATTTCAATGTTTAAATTGATGTGATTATTTGAGTCATGTTCTTAGTTTTTTGATATTTTTATATGAATAATGTTAAGGATACTCTTACTACCGATCTCATGTATATTTTAATAAAAAATATATATTGTTCATGAATTTTAAAGTGAATTATATAAAATATATATTCTATTGAACAGTTATTGAGGTATATGAACTTTTCACAGGTGCAAGCAAGAAGATACAACTGTTGGAGGTGTGACGTTTGTATTTTTTTGTGTAACCTAAAATCTACACGCGGTATATTTAAAAATTGCTCTATCGTATTCTTTAACGATGTGAGACTATATATTTAAGGAGGAATAAAACATCTCATTAAATTTTTAATTTTTATTTAGAAACTAATTAATATATTTTTATAGAAATGTATTAATTTTTTCAATAGTAACAACACTCAATTGTATTTTTTTTAAAATGTACTATTTCGTTATGTTTTTCTCTACTTCTACTCACCCTCATTCAGATAGTGTGTATTTTTTTTTGTGTTTAAAAAAGAATATATTCATTTTCTTTGCTATGTAAATACAACTAGAACTAAGTATGTCAATCTGACGGATACGAATTGGATAGACCATATCCTTATCTATATCCGAACTAAATATCTGAAAAAATATCCATATATGACGGATATTGAAAATAAATATCTATATCTGATCTCAAATTCGAATTTGGATGCGGATAATTATCTAAAATATTCAAAAATTTAAAATAAATATAGAATGATTAAAATATCAAAAAGATCAATATCCTAAAATAAAAGGATTTTTAGTTTAAGGATCGATTTCTCACTTCTTCGTATTTTAGTTTTAGTCTCCAAATTTAAATGATGTGTTTTTTTTTCCTAAGAATAACGATACAGCTTCTGAATTATTTATAAACAGCGCTCAGTCTCCCGATCGTCAATCCGCGAGGTGGATCGTATCACTACAGTACAATGAATCGGACGGAGATCTGGTTAATCCCGATAAAAAAACATTAATTAATTTGACGAGCCCGGACAAAATCTGACACCCAAACATGGCCATTCAATTCGTTGAAAAGATTCTACACGTGATCAAACAATAGGTTAACCATAACATACTCCCCAGGGAGTACCTCAAACTACTGTTCCTCGTCCAATTTATTTGGAAGTGGAATAAATATGAAATATGATAAAATAAAATTAAATAAATTTTAAAATTTTATGGAAAAATTAATTAAAGGTTTATGGGAACAAATATATATAATAACAATAAGTCATTTAACTATTTCTTGTTTTATTTAAGTCCCTAAGTTAGTAGTGATATTTTATTTAGATCTCTATCCAATTTCCATCCATTTTATTTTTTTATCCCTCTTTTACCCCTAAGTAAATATCGTTTGTCTCTCTATCTCTCATAACTTCTCTCTTTCTCCCTCAAACAACTCAACAAGTTGTGAGACCACTTTCACCAACACCCCGTTGCGCCGATCTTGACCCAATGCCGATCGTGTCCCCGACCTCTCCCGACTGTGTCCCACGTCTCGTCCGCGAGCCGTCTCCCGGTTCTGTGTTATATTGTGTACATTGTTATTCCTAACGTGTACACTGTTATATCTGTTACAGATTGTGTGTGTTACATTGCGTACACTGTAACAATATTGTGTACACTGTTATATCTCTTATAAATATCAGATTTTGTGTTATGCTATGTACATTGTTATTCTCAATGTGTACATTGTTATACTTGTTACAAGTTCTATGTGTTATACGCGTACACTAATACGCTAATTTTGTACACTATTATACTTGTAACAGGTTAGGCTCATAGATGGGGTCGCGAGAGGGGGCTGGGCTTGCGGATGGGATCGCGAGAGGGGGTAAGGCTTGCGGATGGGTCGTGAGAGGGGGTTAGGCTTGCGGACGGGGTCGCGAGAAGAGGGTTGAGATCGCGGATGGGACGCAGGAGACGGTCGAGAGAGGTTGGGGGGCGCGATCGGCGGGGTCGAGATTGACGCAATGGAGGGCTGATGGAGGTAGTGTCACAACTTGTTGAGTTGTTTGGGAGAGAAAGAGAGAGATTGAAGGAGATAAAGAGACAAATGATGTTTACTTAGAGGTAAAAGAGGGTTGAGATACGCTAATTTATTTAAATTTATCCATTGTTAATTAAATAATAAAATTTTATTATTATATATTGTAATAAAAATATCTAAAACCATTATCAAACAAAAAATAATTTATTTCATTAATATAATTATTATTACCGAAATAATCATCATTATGAAATAACTTAGGTCTTAACGTTAGAATCGTCTCCACCCAAGTTGGACTCGGACACTTCACCAATAAACAAAAGAAAATAAAGATACCATTAATCCCACGTTTCCTTATCATATCAAACATCTCGTCCAACCCCATGACAGCTGCAAAAACCCACCACATGAGTCAGCCGCGCGCGCTCTCTTACATTAAAAAAAAAAACAAAAACAAAAAATCAATATCAATAGCATAAAAATGCATGGATTCAGATCTCTTCATGAAGAAGAAGAGAGGAACAAAGTTCACTTCCTCATTTTCCTCTCCTCCTACTTTTCCTCCTCTGTTTAATAGAGAGAGGCAGGAAAAGTAGAGAGAGAGATATGGCTATAAATGAAGATGTAGAGAGAGGCCCAACAAAAGCCACAACGACAAAAGTTGGGATTTCAGAGCCACTTCTCTATCAACAGAGTATCATTGAAGAACCTAAAAGCCAAGGGTCAATATGGTTGGTCATCCTCAGCACCCTCGTGGCTGTCTGTGGCTCCTTCGAATTTGGATCCTGTGTAAGTTTTTTTTTGTTTTTTTTCTATAACCTTTTCTGTTTATCAGTCTCTTCAAATTAAAATGTGGGTTTGTGTTTGCAGATCGGGTATTCTGCGCCTACGCAGTCCGGCATCAGAAGTGACCTTGGCCTATCTTTATCAGAGGTTGGTTTCACATTATATCTCTTCTTTGTTTTACGATGAATTTTGTCTTTTGTCTCTGTATTTATTTCACAATTATCTTTATTAACGTATAAATATGAGTAAATTATAATAATTTTGGTTGGTTCAATTTATCCGTGTACTAATATGTTTTATTCTAACTATGTATTCTTACAAAATAAATAATTTAATTTTATTCTACTGTATACCGTTATAGGTCTACGCTTCACTCGGGGTAAAAAAATTAGGTTTATATCATGGACTACACTTTTTGTTCGCGTGAATTTTATTTCATAATTCAGATATGTGCTATTTTAGATTTGATGACACGCTTTCAGATCCAGAATAGAATACTAATGATGGGTGTGGACCAACATACATGAATGGGATAAAATAATCTGAATTTCTTTTTTGTCGCAAGTCGCAACTGTATTTATTGGCTGGATATCTACGTCTGGGTCGGCTCCGATGGTTTCCGTATCCAAGGATAACGATCGGTTCCCGGGTTAGGTAATAACGTGCTCCGCGGAGCAATGGGACCATGCCTTGTATGGTTGTTCATGAAATCGTGCGTACCTGTACTGTGTTCACTATTATCCCAAATGTGAAAAATGTAGAAAATGTTATATTTAATCACATTTATCAATCAAAATTCAGATTTCATATATATTTTTATTTTTTTAAAAATAGTAAACATCATCTAATAAGATATATGGTTTGATAAAAAATACATATCGTTTTATTTCGAATTGAATGAACCCACTTTTTTTCGTAAGTATAAGAAAATATTTAATGAAGTATATACAACATCTAACGAGGTATATGTTTCATTGTATTTCAAACGAGGCATATAGTACTGTGTTTTTTACTGAGAAAAAAAACTGTGTAGCAGCACTTGAAAAATATCGTTTTTCCTTATCCATAGAATTTAGGTCGGGGCATAGACCAACTCATAAAATGAGGCTATATTAAAAAATTTGAGCGAATTATTTTTAATCATATTAGTAATAAAATAGCAAGACTAAACACAAAATGATGATGATGATGATTGAAAAATAAAATGTAACAAAAAATACTCATCGAGTTTCTGTTTTAAAAAGAAATAAAAATCACAAAAATAAGATCATTTTTTCTACAGAATATAAATATATATCTCAAAAATAGGGATAGAATAAAAATATAATAAATATAAAAAAGATACTGATGAAATTTTTTAAAATAAAAAAATACTTTGCATAATGATGTCAACAAGAATTATATTTTCAAAGAAAAATTTAAAATAAATAGGAAGACATATTCAAGTATTTTTTAAAAATAAAGTTTTAATTTTAATGTGAAAAGCTTAACATAAAAAAATTCTGAATAGGGACTGGGTTGCCTACCTAGCTTATAGTTAGGGCGGTCATGTGCCTATCAATTGACATTTCATGAAAACTTTTACCCTGAGCCATGAAAATCTTATAACAAAGAATGACATGTCTTTTTTGAGCGACTCAATGGAGTTTTGAAGGAGATGATCAAGAAGTCGTTGGAGGGTACCAGAGTGTAAGCCTGTCAATTATCTGAAAAAATATCCGTATTTGATTCGAATCCGTATTCGAAAATACAGAAAATATCCGATATCAAAAAATCCGTATCGTATCCAAACCAAATTATTCGTATCCGAAAATTTTCGGATTGGATCGGATATAGCCTATATCGGATTGGATACGGATATGTGTTTTAGAATATCCATCGGATATTGGATACGTATATTTTTTTGAATATCCAATTCGGATACGAATATGGATATGGGCCTATCCGATCCGTATCCGTCCGATTGACAGGCCTATTAGAGTGGTGTCTTGACAAAGTCTCTTATGCCTAAGTTAGGAATCATCCTAAAAAGGGGATAAGAGTAATTTATATATTTAGTCACATTCTCCTACCTAGGTCTTGCGGATCAAGACATGGACCTAGACCGGGTCAACTCTCACACCTACGACCTCATGTAATAGTACATCTTGTAGGTCGCCAACTTTTACACAAGCTTTTATTCACTAGTAAACTTCTCCCAAGCATAAAACAGTACCACATATACGTACTTGTTAACACGTGACTATGTGAGTGCTCGTTAATTTTTTCATCATAGTTATATTGTAACCGAAAATTTCTTAAAATTATTAGAAATTTTCAATACTTTTGAGATTTGATTTGAGTAGTTTTTCCTGACATCTCAATCATTATTGGTTTTGAGTTTTCTTAAATTGCAAAGAAATTTATTTTTCCTTTTTATGTATTTTATTTCAAAATCTTTGTTCTCTCCTTCCATTCTGATTTTATCTGAAATAGAAATGATCATATTTTCATAAATAAAAAAAACAACTCTAGCTATGACAATTGTGAGCATCTCTTTTGCTATCTCAGTAATTTATTTAAGAGTTTTGAAAGACTCTTCCCATTTCTTGCTTTTAACTTTTACCCTAGTAAAAGTATGTGTATATAGCTCCGTATGAGAGTATATATATTATTTATATGAAAAATACATTAATTACTATATATTTTTATATGTAAATATATATCCCAAGGTTTTTTTTTTTTTTACGAATCGGTAGATAAACGTTAACCTAAATATATTAATTTAACAAATGTTCAAAGAGCATACATTATAAAAATACAAAAAAAAGAGCAAAATAGAATCCTCTTCTAACCAGGATTTTGGCCATCAGGACTTCCATTTTGTATTTCTTTCTTTCTCAATGTCTACTCACCCCCATCAAAATTGTACTTCAAAATCAGAAATGAAATCGTGATAGCTATTTCTACATTTTTTTTAAAAAAAAGAAAGTAAAATAGAAGAAAAAAAAGAGTGAGAATTATTATTCTAACAGATATGAATTATTATATATACATGAGAACAATAGATATGAATTATTATTCTTTCAGTGAAACTACAAAGCATCAATTTGCAATCCAGACTGGAACGTCCGTGACACAAAACTGTCAGATGGTCTGCGGACCGGCACTGTTTTGTTCCTATATATGATAGCTGAATCACGTGGTTCAGTGACCAGTGACCATTTTTTTTTGTTAATTATTACGTGTCAATGTTCTATTATATTATACATCCCAAATGCATAAAAAAAGAAGACAAATTATGCAAAGTGTAATTATAACAAGATCGGTTTGTTTATGTTGTGGGTGACTTCCTTTTTCCACTGCGGGACTGTTTGAAAACAAGGTTTAAAAAATATGATTTTTGTATAAATTAGTTTAATAAAATTAGATTTCTAATTTTTTATATTTAAAAATTATACCTTTTGATTTAAGAACTTGAAACATGAATAAGTTATCACACTTGCAAGCTACATGAATAATTTTTGAGATCAATCAATGTTCGGGATGCCTAATGTCTGCTTGATTATAACTACAAAGAGCATAAAAATATCTGATTGAGATCATTGACTCAACACATATATTGATAAACTTTCAGACATCAATTAGATAATTGTATACCATGATATGGACTTGGAAAATGATATGTCCAGCCTCAATTGCTGTCACATTTGCAATCTATATCGATTTTTTTTTAAAATCATCACTTTCTCATTGAAATTCACGATGTTACATGAAATAATGCATACATTTAGATATAATATATTTTTTTCGCATTGAATTTTTTTTTATACCATATGTTGTTTTGATAGAACCTCATACATTATGATAATGCAATATATATTGTACTATCATAATGTATGAGGCTGTAGTCTGAACTGCAAAATGAACTGAGTGTATTACCGTATATGGACTATTAAGACATTTTCATGATATTTTGATTTTTGCAGTATGCAGTGTTCGGCTCCATGTTAACTATTGGAGCAATGATTGGTGCAGTAGGAAGTGGGCGAATCTCAGATTTTTTGGGACGTAAAGGGATAAGTATTCTGTATGAAAACCATCAAAATCAGCACATAAATTATTGTTTAAAATTATATATAATGTTGACTAAAAAATATTACAATCTTGTTTAATTCAATATTGTAAGGCGATGAGGATGTCAGCTGTTTTCTGCATCATAGGATGGTTGGCTATCTATTTCGCTAAGGTTAGATCATTCAACTTTATACAATTTTAATCTTTCATTTAATTTGGTCCCATATTTACCAGATAAAAACATCCTCACAAATTACTTGTTTTTGAAAGGGTGCTCTTCTTCTTGATATTGGAAGACTACTTACTGGATGTGGTATTGGTGTACTTTCTTATGTGGTATGTGATGTTGAATCATATGTTTTCTCTTGTATTTATTTCAAACTATCAACAATTGAACTTCAATGTTTCTAACGCTGTATCAACTGGCATTCTGGAACAGGTACCAGTGTTCATAGCTGAAATAGCACCCAAGCATTTACGAGGAGGGCTCATGACAGTGGGTCAGGTAGGGAAGGAAGACATTATATGAAAACTGGGAATTGAAGGATTGAAAATCATCAAGCATTTTATTAAGGGTTTCAATGTTTTTTGTTATCTTCATGTCCCACACAGTTGATGATTGTTTAGTGGTATATCAATAGCCTACATAGTTGGGACAATTGTGGATTGGCGAGCATTGGCGCTAACTGGTAAGTTCTATGACACAAAGCTTTCTGGCATCTTATGTATATTTGAAGGAAAAATGAGAATTTATTTGAATGAATGATCAATTTGATTGAAATTTTTGAATGATTTTGGTTACATATAGGATTGGTGCCAGCTATTCTTCTACTTGTAGGCCTCTTTTTCGTTCCAGAGTCTCCTAGATGGCTGGTGAGTTGTGACATGAAAATATTGTTAATGTTATATTTTTACATAATTAAGGTTATGTGTAATAGAAGAAGATTTCTTAATGAATTGCAATACATGATAATTAGGCAAAGGTGGGTCATCAAATTGAGTTTGAAGTTTCTCTACGAAAGCTCCGTGGAAAGGATGCTGACATATCTGAGGAGGCTTCCGACATTCAAGTTCTTCACTGAACTCTAATCATTCATATTTTGAGAAATTAAAAGGTTAAAGGAGACCAACTTGAATTGATCATTTTGATTATCCGATCTTGAATACCAGGATTACATAGACACTCTGCAACGCCTTCCAAAGGCTAATATTCTAGACCTCTTTCAGAGGAAACATGCACGTGCGGTTATTGTAAGTACCCTACACTCTCGACAACTCGTTCTTGACATTTGTACTAATTATTTTAATTTATAGTTAGCTAAACTTATAATTCATGTTCATCAGGTTGGGGTAGGCTTAATGGTTGCTCAACAATTTGGAGGGATAAACGGAATAGGATTTTATGCAAGTGAAATATTTGTGTCCGCTGGTAGGCAAACTTAACTATATTATTATGATTTTTTTTAAATATGACCTCATTTCAATTTGTTCTAGTCCTTTTCCTGATATTAATTTTACTCATCTTGATTATATTGTGTGAAATTAGGATTTCCTTCTGGCAATCTTGGTACAATTTTAATGGGTGTGATTCAGGTAATGAAAATTCCAAAACAAATTGAATTTCTAATGTAAATTATGTGTATAACTAGTTAACAAATCTTCATAATGGTTTTATAGGTTCCCATAACTGCATTGGGTGTCATATTAATGGATAAAAGTGGGAGAAGGCCTCTTTTGATGGTACAGACATTCATAAAATTTTATAAGCTATTAATCATTACAACTGTAGGTAATATTTTATTTGTCTTTCATTTGCATATCAGATTTCTGCAACAGGGACATTCTTAGGCTGCTTTTTGGCTGGTATTTCATTTTATTTAAGGGTATATCCTCTGGAACTTTCATAGAATGCTGTCAATGAATATGCACTATATTATTATTAGTAATCCTTCTATGCAATAAATATCTTACCTTAGCTTCTATGGTGTAGGGCCATGAGTTGATGTTGGATTATTCTCCTACACTTGCTCTTGTTGGAGTACTGGTAATTTAAATAACAATTGTTTTGTAATATGCTTCTTCTAAACAAGCACATAGCATCAACAGTTCATTAAGAAAGAAAGAAATGCAAGTCTTCTGCAAAATTATTGTTTCTCACACAAAATTTCTAAATCTCTACCTCTTACTGTATCAGGTTTACTTGGCATCATATTCAGTAGGGATGGGTGGCATTCCCTGGCTTATGATGTCAGAGGTATGGTATTGAAGCATATTATATTTGAATGAAGTGGATTCATTTATGTTATGAAGATAATAAAATTAGATTGAATGGTTTTTGTTGTAGATATTCTCTATGGAGATAAAAGGTGTTGCAGGTAGCATGGTGACTTTACTGAATTGGTTTGGTTCTTGGATCGTTTCCTACGCTTTTAACTTCCTCATGAGCTGGAGTTCATCAGGTGAAACACGCACTTGCATTTTCTGGCTTGCCTTATGTAGAAATCATAGATGTGATACGACATAAAATAAAGAAAACTAAATTAGAATATAATTTAGTTTGCTTTGTTAAATTTGATGAAATATGAAATTTTTATTTATAAGTCAAAATATGGATATTCACACTCTTTTTAATTAGAAATTAACTTGTAACATCATAAAAACTCATGTGTTACGATTTCAGGTACATTTTTCTTCTTCTCTGCTGTTTGTGCTGTTACTATTCTGTTTGTAGCAGAGATAGTACCAGAAACAAAGGGTCAGACATTAGAGGAAATTCAAGTGAATATGAACTCTTCTAGAAAATGAAATCACTAGATAAGATCTGCAGAAGAAATTATTTGGTTTTCATGTTGGTTCTTTTATTGTAAGGTTCAAGGAAATAACCAAGGAAATGATCCATTGCCTATTTTAAATTGTAAGAATGTATGTTTTCCCATTTTTTGTTAAATTCATATTTAAGAGAAACGTCTTTTACTTTTGGGTATTATGTAAAGGTGTAACTCATTATTGTAAGTAGAGTAAAGTTGTTTGATGACTCACATTTTAAAATAACGATTACCAATTTCAGATGTTAGATTTTTCTGAGAAGTTAGAAGTTCAAAAATGATGCTAAAATGCCCTTTCTTCTCCAAAACAAACATGAATCTTTCGCAATGTGTTTCTGATGTAAGACCTATTTGTAGCTCTTTTTCTCAAATTGTGGCAAATAAGAAAAGGTAAGAAAGATTGAAGAGGAGGAGGCATGGCCGCATGGGTGAGTAACATATTAGAGGATATCTTTGTAAATAAATTTGGAGGGTATCTGGTCAACAGTGTATAAATGGAATTCATCCAAGCTGATGTACCTAAATTCAATGATAAATATGCAGTCCAAATACTTTCAAGGATAGAGTCTGAAAAACAAAATTGGACGAAATGACTAGACAAGATAAAGAAGGATATGATTTTAGAAATATATTATTTGGTTCCTTATTATGTGATGCCATGTGGTTCTCCACACTGATATGGGAAATTTTTTTTTACTTTGGTATTGCAGTTGAATGTAACATTTCGATTTTGATACACATATCATCAATTTCATTACCCACCAAAGCTATTTGCACCCAACACCCCCTGGACTGGGTTAGGTTCAACACACGTTGGACAATTTGATGGTCCAACGCAATCGTAACCGTTCAATCTTATTATTTTAAGATACAAAATTTAATTAAATCCTAAAAGAGAATATTATAATTTAATTGATCTTAATTTTAAAATCTGATAGAATATCTCAGTCATAATGATTTAATAAGATCGGACGGGTCCACGATCTAAGCTACTTCTATACATCACCCCTACCGGTACATCCCAAACCTCTCCTTACCTTTTCTTTCTTACTGACATGCCTTTCTGGTACAAGAGGTAGAATAAAGAATTGATCTCCTTATCCACTAATTAGGAGTTTTTGAACAATTTAAAGTCCGTTTGGCAATGCGGTGTGGGAGCCCTCGTTTGAAAACTCACCCCATGGTTTGAAAAGCGTTGTTTCAGGGTGTTTAAAAACTCACCCAAAAATATATATGCAACACTACCATCGACGTCCAACGGCAGAAGTCTCATTTTCTAGTTTGTGTATCACACCCCGCGTCCACCGTTCGCAGATGCCACCATTTATACCAAACACTACCTTAAATTAGAATTGGGTGGTCATCACTCTGTCTTAGGAGAGATAATATAAGTATTGGTAAAATAAAATCTAAAATGATAATCAAATCAATAAAACAAAAATTCATATTTAAATTTTAAAATAAGAGAGAAGTTGTAGGAGTTGGAGTTGAACTCAATTGATGTTTCTTCCATTGCCCCTAAAATTGAAGCTTTTGGGATCTTCAGTATGTAGATGGATAGACTGAATAGGATAGTGGATTAGGGTGGAATGTTATCTGAAGTGATTGATTTGGATATGATATGGTGATTCTTCTCTGGATTTCGATCTCTCAAACCCCATGTTTTTAAGGATAGTGTTGTTAACAAATGTCACATTTTTAGGATAGTTGTTAAAGTGGTTATGCAACAGATAGATCACAGACTTCTCAAAAAAAAATTTAAATCATATTTGAAAATAAAAAATGGGTGAGACCAAATAATATAATAATAATTTTTTACAAACAAAATTTGAATATTAATAAAAAACATAACCTACTTTTTCTTTTCACAATGGGTCCATGTTCTTTCCTTTGTGGTTGTTTCCATTTCTTCTTTGTTTTCAGTTGATGATTTTTTTCTGTCTTGCATAGGCTTATTTGAAACCACCAACCCCCGAGCACTAGGTTGATATGAAAGGGCTTTGGACCAACTCAAGGTTGATTACAAGTAGAAATCTCAAACTCCAGCTCAATTTGTTTAGGATCCTCTTAACACTCTAGGGGTTCTGAGGGAATGGTAACTGAGTATCTAGATAGTCTCTTCTACTTCATTATTGAATATCTAAATTTACATTTTTTATATGTTTGGATTTGCACAATTTATGCAGAATACTATCATTATTTTTTTAGCTCATATTTGATTGAGGAATTGAGAGTGGAATAAGAGAAGATAATGTGGAATAGTAATAAAATGGGTGTTTGAAAGGTTGAAAAAATTAAGAATTTGTATGTCAGAATTAATTGATATAAGATGGTATAATTATTCTTATTACCCTTTAAAATTAAGTTATTCTAAATTATTTAACCCATTTAAATATGTGAAACCCACTGTTAATTTAATTCTCAGTAGGATAAAGTGAAATGGTAATATAATGAATATTTGAAAAGCTGGGAAAAAAATTGTCATAAATCAATTATCAGTTTGAAACAGAGACTTAAATGATGGCGATTGCAGAACTGGTTATGCACTTAACTGAGGGTGCGTTTGGTTGCGCGATTGCGCTGCGATTGCGATTATAGGAAGCTGCGTTTGCAATCGCGCAACTAAACAGTTTTGTAATCGCAGTTTTAAATCCAGCGATTGCAGACAAATAGTGCCCAAAAGCTGCGATTTTAAAAAACTGAGAAAATGAGCTTCCTACAGAATCAAGTTTGCAATCGCAGATTCCTACAGAATCAGTTTTGTAATCGCGCAACCAAAATCACCGTGAATTTTATTGAGTTTAGTTGCACCCGCACCGTTAATTTATTTCCCAATCCTAAAAAGGGGAACACGATTTGACATCCAGACTGACATCCAAACGCGACAAAAGGATGATAATTGTTAGGTCCCGCATCACAATCTTTCCATGATACGACTTTCTCAAAATAGCACCTATCTCAGCATCTCTGTGGACAATAATAAACCCAGTGTTTTCAGCTCTACCGCCTCTGTAGACCACAGATTTCAGATCCGAACCTCCTCAATATATTAAAGAGAAATAATCAAATTAAATAAATTATTGTAATTATGTAAAACCGAAAAAATAATATACTTTGATCAAGCAGCAGTCACCTATGATATTTCTTCTTTCAAGAAAAAAATAAATAAAAACAAAACTGAAAATTTCAGTCATCAATTACACTAAAATCAAATTTATTAAAAGGGTCACTAAATTTTCCCCTCCAACCCTTCTTCATAATTCCATACATTTAAGTAAAATATATAAATTACCACATCACACATTGCATACATACAATACCATTCAATTAAGCTTTCCAAAACCTAATTAGACTTATTTAAGTAATAGATAGATATGTCCCCAACAATTGCTGCCTGCTTTCCAACAAATTTACCCCTTCTTTAAAATTCCTTCCTTCCTTCTTCTCCATAACAGTGAAATCCCCAAATATGACCCTCGCTTCTCTTCTCCGATTTTCAAATCTGCTTTTCCGTTTTTCAAAAAAACAAACGGACAGATCTAAATCAGATGAGCGAAACTGAGAGACGATATGGTTCTGACCGTCCGATCTTTAACCGATCCGAAGCAGACGCCTCAGATCCATCGTGGCGGGGTCATCGACGGCCGCCGCCGCCGACCTCACCGAGAACCTCGGCAACGGAAGCGCGCTCGGAGACGGCGACGAGGAGAACGCCGATCCGGCGTAGATCACGTCGTCGGAAGATCGGACGGTCGAGATCTGCGCGAGGCGGACGCGCCTCGGGATCTGAGCCGGATCGGTACCGATCCGATCCGTCCCCGACATCATCACCGCCAGGGTCCCATCGGACGGCGGAGAGGAAGGCAGAGACGACGACGGCTTCTTCTTTCTCTGAACCTTCTTTTTGTTAGACGGAGTTGTCGCCGCATCGAGCGACTCCCCTCGCCGGAGGATCGTCAACTGTCCGACGACGAGGTTCTTGGAGGGAGGAGGCGCCGTCGTCTCCGCCGGGGGCGGCGGCGGAGGAGGAGAGGGGGAGCCCCTGCGGCGGCGTTGGTGGTTGTTGTGGTGGTGGTGGTGGTGATGGGGGCGGGGGATGATGACGGGGATGGATCTGGACCGTTCGACCATGAGGATGTTCTGTGGGCGAAGAACCTCCGTACCCATGATGGCAAGATAAGTAAAATAATACAGAAAAGATGGGTATTTTAAAAAATGGGGGGGCTACGGATTTAGGCGTGGATTGCTTCAACCCCTTTCGTTTCCTCCCTACGGAGGTTCTGATTTTTTGGTTCTCTCTCTT
This sequence comes from Acorus calamus, assembly GCA_030737845.1. Taxonomy (NCBI): domain Eukaryota; kingdom Viridiplantae; phylum Streptophyta; class Magnoliopsida; order Acorales; family Acoraceae; genus Acorus; species Acorus calamus. The sequence continues at coordinate 5,537,410 of CM060862.1, forward strand.
TTTGATGGAAGCTTTGTTGTGGGTGATGTTGGGAAGGATTTGTGGGGGGTATATGTAGTTGAGGAAAGAAGGAAGGGTCGGTTTGGGAATTCGATGAGTCGGCTATCACGACACGTGGACTTGGAATCAGTCGCTTCTTCTTTTGATCAACCATTCTCGACATCAGATGGTAATCGTTCCTTTCTCCCCAGGTCCACCTAAACGCCGTTTTGTGTGCTCGTACTTATCTTCTTCTCTGTTTCCTTTTTCTATTTTTAATTATTTAGTGTTATTATAATTAATTAGGGATATGTTGTCTGGTTGACACGACATTAAGGTTGTCCATTATTTAAAAAGATGGTTGTATTTATATATTTGTATTTTATTATATACGAAAATGAGCCGAGTTGGGTCTGCTTGAACTCGGTTTGGTTGGAGCTCGTTTTGACTCGTTTGATTAGATAAATAAGTTGAACTTGAATAATTTATAAAGATCAGTGGTAAGCGAGTTGATTCGAGTTGAGTCAAAGCCTATACAAGCTCATTTACTTAAAAGTGTGGAATGATGTCTTCTTTTTCGAATATGATTATTTAATAATGACGTTCGAATATGTCAAAGCTTGGTTCGTTTGGTTAGTTTACCACTCCTATTTAACTATCAATTATTAAAAAAAAAAATCTCAAATTGATGTGTTATAATTTTAGAAACGAGTCGAGTCGAGTTTCAACCGAGCTTTTCATGAGCCAACCGAGTCAAGTTTGAATACAAAATTAAGTTGAGTCTCAAATCTAGCCGAGTCCAAGCCGAGCCTAAATATAAACGAGTCGAGCTTGAATATGTCATAGCTTGGTTCGCTTGGTTAGTTTACCACTCCTATTTAACTATCAATTATTTTTAGAAAAATCTCAAATTGATGTGTTACAATTTTAGAAACGAGTCGAGTCGAGTTTCAACCGAGCTTTTCATGAGCCAACCGAGTCGAGTTTGAATACAAAATTAAGTTGGGTCTCAAATCCAGTCGAGTCCGAGCCGAGCCTAAATATAAACGAGTCGAACTTGAATATGTCAAAACTCGGTTCGCTTGGTTAGTTTACCACTCCTATTTAACTGCCAATTATTTTTAGAAAAAATCTCAAATTGATGTGTTACAATTTTAGAAACGAGCCGAGTCGAGTTTCAATCGAGCTTTTCATAAGCCAACCAAGTCGAATTTGAATACAAAATTAAGTTGGGTCTCAAATCCAGCCAAGTCCGAGCCTAAATATAAACGAGTCGAGCTTGAATATGTCAAAACTCGGTTCGCTTGGTTAGTTTACCACTCCTATTTAACTATCAATTATTTTTAGAAAAAAATCTCAAACTGATGTATTACAATTTTGTTTTGGGTAAAATACATTTGGATCCCCCGAAGTTTTTGAGACCTGCAAAAACACGCTCTGAAGCTCAAAAACATACAGTTACACTCCCTTCTTATAGATTTTCAGTTAAGATGAAACAAAAGTATTTCAAAATTATTTTTTTTTATCCTTTAATTAATTTTGTAATTTCTTTTAAAAGTCAATGAATTAACTTTAGATATGCTTTATGAATATTTAATGCAATAATCAAGTTCTTAAATACATAAGAATGCATTTTTGTAAGAATTAACTCATACAACAATTAATTAAAAGTGACCATCTTTATGGAAAATCTAACAATAAGGGTTATAAATGCATGTTTTAGAACTTCGGGTGATGTTTTTGTGTGTTTCAAATATTTTAGAGGTCCAAACAAATTTGCCTTTTTTTATGTTTATATATGTTACATAATTAATGATTTTATATCATTGACAATGATATTGAGATGTAAATGCCCTTTGCATCGGTAAGAGACTTGATACCTGAGCCTTGATTCGATAGAAGAATAGATGTTGAATAGAGTGGAATAGATGTAAAACAATTCAAAAGAAATTTTTTTTTTTTTAAGAAATAAGTAGGTATAGATATGTATTTATAAGTTTGAATAAGTTAACTGGTATTACATGTTGTTTTTGAAGGAACGGTTGTCACCGCGATATTATAGCACCGAAGTTTCAATAGTCCTAAGATTCAGGAGAAGGAAATTGAAAAATAGGTATTACATGTCATCTTAAAATTGTGTTATTCTATCAAGTCAAATTTAATAAATTTATCATATGTTAAAGAATTTAATCAATGTAGTACAATATTTTTTTGTGTCCGTTTGTTAAGAGACATTGCCACATGCATTTCAACTTCAAAGTTGTCAAACTTAATTTTGTTTATGTTGCTGTATTTATTTATAGTTTTAATTAATAATTATATTCTTATTTTTTTCATGCTGAGACACTCTTTTCTTATTCAAGAGTTGTATAAAAATTTTACATGTGAAACTAAAATTACGTTGGGCGTAAACATCTTGTGTGACACCATGCCCTGTGAATTTTAACATCATGGGTAATTTCAGTATCTTTTGCTTGTTACAAATAGAGTTTATAGAAGGGACTTTCTTGTAATTTTTTTTTCTTTTCTAGGAGAATAAATTTCGTTTACATAGTAGCAGCTAAAACAAACGAGGAAATAATCCATCCCCCATGTATAAAACTTTATATAAAAAAAATTAAAGAGATTAATGGGATACATGCGTTAGAAATAATGTTCAATTATAAGACATCTAATAAAAAATTTAAAAAATATAACCATTTTTTTTAAGGGATAATAATTTATTGGGTGGGTTTTCAACCCAAGGACTTCCCATTTTTTTAAAAATAATTCAGGTCTGCTAAAGAGCCAAAAGACCATCTCTTGATGATGATTCCAAGAAGGGGCCCCTTGAAGTAAACTAAGGATGTTGTTCATTTTGGCTTGCATTAAAAGTTGCTTGAGCGCTCCAAAGCGCGTCCCAATAATCGCCCCCAAAAGAAGAAAGAGGAAGAGGAAGGACAGAGAAATGGGTAGGGGAGTTGAACGAGTTCCACAAACCTTTTCTTTTGGTGGGCTATATTGAATTGAGAGCTGAACGAAGCAAATAGTACCTTAAGGTCCCCCACTTTTTCTTGGGTACTCGTACACCAAAGGCTATTCTGCACTTTCATTTACATTTCATCACATCTCTAAATAATATGTGAAACCAATTAAAGAAATATATATTTTACTATGTCGAGTGATTAGGTACGGCGGTCGCACGGTGCAGCAGCGATTATGGACCGTCGATCACGGGTCCATCACATCCAACGGTCGACGTGAATCGCACCCGACCGTCCGATGCGATGAACCCGTGATCGACGACCCGTGATCACTGCCGCACCGTGCGGCCGCCGCACCTAATCATCCCTCATTTTACTATATCAATATATAATCTTTACTATTATAAAAATTTAAAATATATACATACAATTTATATAAATATTTTTTTTAATTTTTAAAAAATAAAAAATTGTAGTTGAGATTATAAAAAGAAGACTCAAAGTGACAATTTTCTTGTTTTTCTTTATTCAAGTTGTTCTTTAGGAGAGGCATGAAAGATGTTGCAAAAGCAAAACAAAGATTGTGGTCCACGGTCCACCTCCCACTCGTCGAGAATAACGTGTGATGTAATTGACATCTCTTTTTCTGTTCCCAGTTTTTTTTTTATTCGATTATCTTTTTCAGAAAGAAGTCTTTGGGTTGTTTAAGCTGGACTGGGACTAAATATCTTTTTTTTATTCACGTCGTCAAATAAATATTAGCTGGACTGGGACCTCCAACTTTGACTGAGCTCAATAGGTCTTACTTTGACCACTCTGGAGCAGAGGCTTTACCCAACATATCAACCTTCAATGTTGAAAACCTTTGAGATCAACCTGTATTTTCTGAAAATCACTCTATTAATTAACCTACCGTTATCTTATCCACAGTGCTCACGGTTCTTTTTTATTTTGTATTTTATTTTAATTTTTTTCTATTCCTCTCATCCCCCACTTATATATTATCTATTTTGTTAATTATTTTTAATGAAATAGATATGCCTATAATTTACCTAAAAAAAATTACATGAGTGAAAGTATAATATTTCATTGGTTTTGCATGTGCAAAACTAGAAGATTTAGATATCTTGTTTAAGTTTATATTTTTGTTACTGATTCATGCGAAGTTTGGTACCTCTAAATTGGCTTAATATCTCCTGAATTTTATCCAGGGCAAGCATTGAGAATTGAATTTTTTGAATGAGCCATAGGTAAAGTTATAAAGCGGAGTCCTATACATTGTTTTTTTTTAAATATAGATTGTTTTAATCTTGTACAATATCAATATTATTAAATAAATGTACAATATTGTATAATAATTTAAATTAAAACATTATACAATATCATATGCACTTAATAAAATTAAAAAATTAAATTTTAAAAATTGAAATATCTATTATGGTTGAAGAGATTTAGGGAAAAAGAAATTTGAGGATTGCTTTGTGAATATAAAACAGATTGAGAAAGTTTGTTGAGATATATTAACTAAAGTAACACATCTCACCATATATTTTCTTAAGTACACTAAATAGATGATTCTTAGCAGTGTCCACTAAATTGCGTTGATGGTCTTGCCCAGGTCAGATTTTATCAATTTAATGAATTATCCATGCACCAAAAATAATTTAAATATGAAACCACCAATATTAAGTTTGGTTCATTTTCCTTATCTATGCTTTTGGTGGGCATTGCTTAGTAGAGCTTTGATGAAAGTCGAAGGGAAGATATACAGGGCTTCAAAAGTTGAGTATTTAGAATTTGGAAATCAGTTTCCTTGAGGTAGATAACAAAACTCAGAAGAAAAAAAGAAGTTTAAAGTCTCATGTACAATCTCTTCACATACTTTTAACTTTTTAAAATGTATACTTTATATAGTGAAACCTATATTTTTATAAAATAAAAAATACATATTAATGAATTATAAATATTCATTAATCGAAAAATAAAAAATTACATTTTCATTAGACAACATATATTTAGTTAGTCATATTTGGAAATGCATGCTTAAATAGGTCTACGTAATGTTGCCCTTTCCTTTACCCCCATTTGGATATGGAATATGCCGCTGAATAATCTGGAATAAAGCATGATAAATAATTTTTTATGTTTGACTGCAGTGAATACACTGGGATAACATATGTCAGAATAAACAGGTATAAAGTGTTATATGGATTCCAGCCAACTCTTAGAATTAAAGTTATTCCAGGTTATTCCATTCAAAGAATATGTGGGTTCACCATCAAATCAATTGTCATCACCTTTTATAAATCACCGGTGAAATTAATTATCATTATTTTTTCACTATTTATAAATTCTTATTCACATTTTGTTCATATTTTATCTAAATAAAAGCTTTATTAGTCTTCTTCTGTATTCGTACGTGGGCTTAGGGTGTGTTTGGTTGCGCGATTGCGCTGCGATTGCGATTACAGGAAGCTGCGTTTGCAATCGCGCAACCAAACAGTTTTGTAATCGCAGTTTTAAACTCAGCGATTGCAGGTAAATAGTGCTCAAAAGCTGCGATTTCAAAAAGCTGAGAAAGTGAGCTTCCTGCAGAATCAGGTTTGCAATCGCAGATTCCTGCAGAATCAGTTTTGCAATCGCGCAACCAAACGCACCCTTAGTGTAGTGATCAAAAGGAGGTTTCAAAGTCCAATAATGCTGAACTGAGGAGCGAAACTCAACAAATCCACCCAAGTAGTTGGTGAATTTCTTTCGTTGGTCATGGAGTTGGTGACAAATTGACAATATAATTAGAATAATATGACCACATGTTTCACTACACTTGCTGAATTTCTTTCGTTGGGTATACCCAAGCAAGTACTTAGAATTTTTTAATTTGATGGAGATGATATCACATGTTTGGGTTAAGGGAGCTAATCCTATAGATGAAGTAAATGGTATTCATCTGATGCAACATTTGATTACACGATTAAACAACTTTTGCGTTTGTAATTGTAGAAAGCCGCATTATATAATTGTGCAATGAAATAGAAAAACTGGAACAACTTCCTGTAGATAGATTTCGGTCATATAATGACAAAAAATTGCGTTTTCCAAAAGCTGGATGGAGGTGGGGCACAACTTCATGTAAAATCAGTTTTAAAACACAGCGTTTGTAGAAAATCAATTTTGCAATACTGCTATCAAATGCACCCATAGTCATGTAGAAATTGTGAAAAAGAAAAACAAAATATTACATTCAATCTATTTTTCAGTCTAAAACGTAATCAATTCATGTTTTTATTATTTAGAAAATCATATACCTAATCTAATAAGGTTTTTTTTAATGAAAGATGAAATATATATTCATAATGAATTGAATGTTATCATTTACAGAAAATGAGAGAATATTTTAATGATGTTTATAAGTCATTATAGTGAAAGGGCTAATGAAGTATATTAGACTGTAAAAAAGACTTAGTGTCAAAGTGCTTTAGAAAATGGTTAACACCTTCATTGGCTGGTTTTTGTGGGTAAGTCGTGGGTTGATTTGTCATAACTGTGTATTATATTTGGATTCTTACGTGGAACACCAACAAAGGTTGAACTTTGCCTCTTAAGACATGTTAGTTGAAATGCAAAGGCTAACAGGGTATGGAATCCAAATTGATTCACGAATAACATCGTCTACATCTCGCAACAATGCGGCTACAGATCTCCCTTCACTCGGTCGAGGAATTGTGGGCGGCAGGGAAAGACATGAAGAGAGCGGACGACAACAGTGCGACTGTCATTATCTCATAATCCATAGTCCCGGTGGGGGCATAAACGATATGGAAGATGTGAAACGTGACCATCTTTAACAGAGCGAGAGTATACCAGGAGAACATGCGGGACATTTTCTGAGGATGTATGAGAAATTGGGGACGTTATATCAAGGGACGTGCATTTTTTAGAGGGGAATCTCCAGATTATGGGGTGACAATGCGTGCACGAGAGTTCTTGTCTAGCTAGTTAGATCTCTCTACTAACCCGCGGCGATGATTTTATTTTCTCCTTGTACCTTTTTATTTTATTTAGTCTCCCCCATTCAAAATTTGTAATTCGAATTCAAAAATAAAATCGGATAGTAAATATTTACTTTTCTTTAAAAAAAAAACACAGTATATCTTAATCAGTTGCATGCCATATTGATGAACATGTACCGATGGACATGTGCACCGCAAGAAACGATATTTGAGGAAAATTAAAATATGAAAAAAAAAATACAGCACAAAATTTAAGTGGTTCAGCAATAGGGCCCGTCTATCCCCACCAAACAATTTTCCAATCCCACCGATCAAAAAAAAAAAAAAAAACGATGTTTGTCTGTTCCCACCAATTCAGTTCGACCGAATCCGGTCGCCATTTCAAGTTTTGGGCGACCGTAATGGGTCGTCATTTTAGGTTTTGGACGACCGGAATGGGTCGAACAGGGTTCAGAATTATATCTACATATTTTTTGTAAACAAATAAATTTTTGGATTTATCCATCATATTCTACATTTATTCTTTCATCCAAACAACAACTAAGGGATTAAAAAAAATGTAAGTAGATATATTTTCAATTAATTCAAATTTTTATAGAAAAATATCTTATTAGACAAATATATATCATTTTTAAGCTTCGTTTGAATTCATAGTTAAGATGAATTTTTGTTTGAAAACAAAAAAACATATCAGTTGATTCAAACACATTTTATATTTGATTTTTGAAATTTGTTTGTAACCTATGTAAAAAAAATTGTTCTTATATTATACATTTAAGAATAATGATTTATTCTCCCTACATTACAACTCAGACTTGGAGTGATATGAAAGATTCAAGGAGGATACACGTCGTGAGATTATGTTTTCAAAAAAAAAATTATAAATTTTATTACAAATCCTGTTCGACCAGTTTCGGTCGCGCGAAACCTGAAATGGCGACCAAATCCGGTCGCGCGAAACCTGAAATGGCGATCAAATCCGGTCGAACGGGTCGAATTGGTGGGGATAGCAAATCACCGGGTTTTTTTTTTTTTTTTATTGCTTGGTGGGGTAAGAAAATACGTGGGTAGGGTTAGACGGGCCCTTTTGGATATTGATGGTCTGCTGAGGTTTTCATTTTGCATGGGGAATGAATTATTGGGGTGTTAAAAGAAGGGGCTCATTGTTGTTTTTCATTTATACATGACATCATATATTGGCTTTCGTTTACATGCAGGCATATTAATTAAAAACAAACAATGGTGCAGTCTTCAGGACACTCATGTGGTGATCATCTGAAAGGCCAAGTTTATGCCTTCTCAATTTCCAGAATCCTAAAATGTTTCACATGAGATGAAAGACAGGAGGGAGGCTCAACAACATCAATTCAACACATTTCTTCTTCTTAAAAAATGTGGACATAACAATGTTTGATATCCCTGCTGTACTAATCATAAAGAATTTCATAAACAATTTGGCCAACCTCATTTGACCTCCCCATCATCCAACAATATTAGTCCATCCTTCTTCCACTCGAGACTCGAGAAACCAAATGTTTTTGCGAAACACAGAACAAGCTGCTCTTGAATCACCTCATCACCTGGAAGCTCCATGCTAGCTTCCATCTTTAAAGAGGTCACTCCTTTATCCGCAATCCCACAAGGCACGATGTTCTTGTAAAAATTCATATCTGGATCAATGTTGAAAGCCAGACCATGCGAAGTGATCCCAGATGTAATCTTAACCCCTATCGCCCCGATCTTCCTGTCCCCCACCCAGACTCCTGTGTGATCCTTTCCTCCTGCGTGAGCTCTCACGCCATAAATGGAGGCTAATTCAATCATGGTCGACTCGAGGCCTTCAACGTATTTCCTCGCTCCACATTTGATCCCTCTTAGAGAAATAACGGGGTAGAGGATAGCTTGGTGTGGACCATGAAATGTTACATCTCCACCTCTCTGAGTGAAGTGGAGTTCAGCTCCCATGGTCTTGAGCTTGGTCTCAGGGACTAATAGGTTGTGATCGGTCCGTCGCTTCCCAACTGTATATGTAGGTGGGTGTTGAAGGGAGAGTAGAGTGTCTGGAATTCTATCTGTTTTTCTATACAATAATAGCTTCTCTTGGAGTTTTAGAGCATCCAAGTATTTGACAAGCCCCATCTTCCAGACATCGAGGCTGCGTTGTAGTTTCATTCCCTGCTAATCACATAATTCTTATTTCAGAATTAAAACAAAACAAGGAGACAGACAGACAAACAAACAAAAAATGGGAAGATATCATGAGAAATTTGAATGTTTAGTTTCATTTTCCTCATTTTCTCATCAATGTATCAAGGATGTTATGTCAGATGCGGCAATGGGTATACAAAGAAACTGAAGGACTGCCATAGATGAAGTAGTCATTTCATTTTTTGGGGGAAAAAATCTGCCAAAGCCGAAAGTCATCCTAACAAAATTCAAGTACTAATCAAGAATGTCGACTAGATTACAGAAAATTTGGATTCACTAGGTTTTTGGGCATGATGAAATGAAATGCATTCAAGTACAGATACCTATAGAATTTCATGTTTTCAGATTTTTGGATAACTATACACTTCAATAGATTTGCAGCAGATGCTGTGAGTTGACATTTGGTTTGTGAATACATGCAAGTTTTCTAGTAAACAAGCTCTATAAAGTTGTATCTATGATTTCTAACAAATAGAAAATATAGAGAGAGACAAAATCACACAACAATCAGAAATTGCACTGTTATGATGGAAGGCATTACATAAATTATATAAAGTGATTGCGTTATGTTCTCTCATCTCATAATCTTTAATCATCCAGTCACTGCTTCCACTAAAAAAAGTTCCAGTTTTTTCACCACATATCAACAATTCAATCACTACCCAGAAATCGAAATCCTCAAAAGTCTCCATAAATAACACAAATTCAAAAAATTGATGAAATTTCACTCAAAATACAGCAATTTCAAGCAAACCCAGATATCAAAAACCTTCGTGAAGGCCAAACAGTTTTGATGCAAACACCACCAACATAGAATTCAAAAATCGATCGCAGAAATAGCTCTAATGGTAATATAAATCGAAACCCACAAAGGAATTACAGTTGAAAATCCAACTGTCGATGATTTGGATCCCTCTATGAAACCCTCTCTCCCCTCTCTCAATGATTTCGATCCCTCTATCAAAGATTGTTTCGTTAATACTGTCCATATGATCTTGATCTAAAGAGCAGTAGTATCTCAAAATCCTAACCGCCCGATCGATCGACAAGAACCAAATCCAACGGTTGAGATTCTCCTTAAATAAACCATTCATGTGTTTATTTCAAAATTAGGGTTTTTTTTTTTGGGGGGGGTGGGGGGGGGGGGGGGGTCAATCAATCAATCAATCTGCTTAATAGACCAATATCGAAAAGTCATGATTTTCATTTGTGGGTGATGATACAATATGATTTTCTGGTTCTTGATGCGTGTTTGAAACCATCAACAGATGGATCCGAAGATAAGCGAAGATTCTTCATCAGAGATCATGTTTATGGATCTTGCTCTCGATCAGGTACGTATATCAAAAATCGAAATCGAAATGAATGGATTTTAAAGTTTCTTGAGCTCTGTTTGATATGTATCATGTGCACAAAAAAAGGGTTTATTTGAGTAGTATAGTTGTTGAATGTTGATGATCAAAATTGGTGTTGCTATTTTGCAAAAAAGGAACTTGAAGTTGTTGATGAAAAAAAATAAAACCCTCTTTGTCTAGCATGTTGGTTGAGTCCGGATTCAGTTAGGTCTGATACCATCAGTATCGAATTGCACAGCCTATTAATCGAATTACACTGTCTATGAACCGAACTATATAGAAAGTGACATTATACCTAACAATTGACTGTGCAATTCGATTCATAGGCTGTGCAGTTTGAAATTGATGATATTCAGGCCTGACTGGATCTGGACTCTGGTTGGCATGACAACATAACTAATTTTCTTGTCTTTTTTTTTAATTTCAATATTTGCATTCTCGTTTTTGCAGGCGAAGGAGGCCATGAGTAGACTAGAAGTCCCAGTTGGGTTAGTCTATAATCTATCATTATCCCACTTGTTGTTATCAATTGTATACTCTATCGGCCTTGTGAAAGCATTTTGCAGGAAAGTCACATTGGTATATATTTATTTGATGTTGTGTGTTTTCATGTCTTCACCATTGATCGATCTTTCATCCATCAGTTGTGTCATTGTGGAGGATGGAAAAGTCATTGCATCTGGGAGTAACCGTACCAATGAAACTCGCAATGTACGAGTTTCAACACCTTTCTTCCTTGGAATCATTTTAACTGACATTGATCATCATACAATTATGTTGTGGGATCTATCATTCTGTCTGCATTATCAGATGTCTTCTATAGTGTAATTTCTGATATACTTCAATAATAATACCTGCAAATCCATTCCATCAAGTCCTGTCCTCGACAATCATTGATGATTCTCCTCCTCAACTGATTGTTCATGTTCAGGCTACCAGACATGCTGAAATGGAGGCCACTGATATTTTACTCAAGCAGTGGCAAAATTCTGGACTCACACAGAAGTTTCAGAGAAGTTCTCAAACTGTGATCTGTATGTCACTTGTGAACCATGTATAATGTGTGCAGCCGCCTTATCCTTTCTTGGTTAGTTCGCCTAACTGCACATGATTCTGAAATGATAAACTCTTTAAACAGTGTTTGTGAATTGTTTCTTTATGCTTGTTCAAATAGGAATAAGAGCTGTTTATTATGGCTGTGCAAATGACAAGTTTGGAGGATGTGGTTCGATCTTGTCTCTACATGAGAGCAATTCAAAGCAAGCCTCCAGGTTTTTCTTCCAGAGAATTTTCATGATCCTCTTTTTTTTTCTGATTTAAATACATCATCTTATGCAAGAGTGTCACATATTGCTCCTAATGTTATATTGATAAGATCTTGTACTAGAAGAGAGAATTTTTAAAAATTCTTTTGTTTTAAACTACTGAGAAAAACTCATATTGAGATTCATCTTTGTGGCAGCAGTGCAGTTGGACAAGGCAAGAACTTCAAATGCACAGGTGGGATCATGGCATCCGAAGCCATCTCTCTCTTGCGAAGTTTCTATGAACAAGGAAATCCAAATGGTATCTATTCCCATAATGACCTCTTGCATTAATCTATAACTGGAACTTGTTGTATTTCATACAATGAAATCCACTGAAACACTGAACTGGGTGTTTTTCCATACATTTTTATCGTGTTTGTTGCCGATTTCTTTTTAGGGTCCGTCTATCCCCACCAAACAATTTTCCAATCCCACCGATCAAAAAAAAAAAAAAAAAAACGGTGTTTGTCTGTTCCCACCGATTTAGTTCGACTGAATCCGGTCACCATTTCAAGTTTTGGGCGACCGTAATGTGTCGTCATTTCAGGTTTTGGACGACCGGAATGGGTCGAACAGGGTTCAGAATTATATCTACTTATTTTTTGTAAACAAATAAATTTTTGGATTTATCCATCATATTCTACATTTATTCTTTCATCCAAACAACAACTAAGGGATTAAAAAAAATGTAAGTAGATATACTTTCAATTAATTCAAATTTTTATAGAAAAATATCTTATTAGACAAATATATATCATTTTTAAGCTTCGTTTGAATTCATAGTTAAGATGAATTTTTGTTTGAAAACAAAAAAACATATCAGTTGATTCAAACACATTTTATATTTGACTTTTGAAATTTGTCTGTAACCTATGTAAAAAAAATTGTTCTTATATTCTACATTTAAGAATAATGATTTATTCTCCCTACATTACAACTCAGACTTGGAGTGATATGAAAGATTCAAGGAGGATACACGTCGTGAGATTATGTTTTCAAAAAAAAAAAATTATAAATTTTATTACAAATCCTGTTCGACCAGTTTCGGTCGCGCGAAACCTGAAATGGCAACCAAATCCGGTCGCGCGAAACCTGAAATGGCGACCAAATCCGGTCGAACGGGTCGAATTGGTGGGGATAGCAAAACACCGGTTTTTTTTTTTTTATTGCTTGGTGGGGTAAGAAAATACGTGGGTGGGGTTAGACGGACCCTAAGCAATATCCATCATTTAGGCAGCCTAGAATTTTATTACCCACTTCCCAATGACCTCCTCAAGCTAGAACGCCACATCCAGGTTCATGTTCGTTTTAATGAAAAAATATGTTACATTTAGCCCTGATTTTAGCCTAAATTTTGAGTCCTATCCTCTTGTTTGAGATCATATATACATTTAGACCATAGGACTGGGCCCTGGATTTTTTTATTTTTAGATCCTTTTAATTTTTTTCTAAGCCCTTTTAATTTGAAAAAAATTCAAATAACCCTCAATAAACTGACTAAAATCCTTATAGCCCCCTGACTTTCTTGAAATCCATATAACCTCCTGAAAACACCTAGTAAATCCAAATAACTCCCTGAATAAAATTTCTGTTGATAGGAGATGGATATTTTGTTAATATTCTGTTTGGTTAATCTTAGCTGAAAATATAATATACTAAAAACCTTCTACCATGTATTAAAAATGTAAAAAATTCTATAAAAAGATTATTTTATCCCTCTGAATAGATTATAAAACTCTATCAGGAAAAGTAAAATTATCATTTACATATTATTTTTTACATTTTAATACATTATAGGTTTTTTTTGTATACTGTGCTTTCATCCAGAATTAACCAAACAAAATATTCACAAAATATTCATCTGTCAATATATATTTTATTAAAGGGGGTTATTTAGATTTCAATAAAAGTCAGGGGGTTATATGGATTTTAGTCCGTTTATAGGGGGTTATTTGGATTTTCCCCTTTAATTTTTTGTGATGGATTGATTTTAATTTGGACCTATAGATTATGGGCCCCATCTACATATAAAATTCCCCAAACACTAACAACTCACAACTCAAAAAAATAAAATACAAATAAAACAATCATCCATTGGTGTGCCCTCATCCCTTCTTTTAGGGCATGTTTGGATGCAGTGATTATTTGTACGTGTTTTCTTGCAAATGCAAATAATACATTGCACGTGCAGGGAAACCTTTGTACACTATTTACACATATTTGTCTGTTTTAATGATGTGATGCCATTTACACATGTGTTCCTATTTGTATTTGTTTGTCTCACACATATAAAACTGTTTGCACATGTGACAATTTAAACACCATATCTATAACACATCATAATTATAATAATCTTACATAAATGAGTATAAATAAAATAAAATAAAATAAAATAAAATAAAATGGAGTGGAGGACATGTGAAGAGGTAAAGGTATTAAAAAGATAGATGATTTAAAAAATCCATAGCATTGAACTGTAACATATTAATATGGAGAATGGAATAATACAACTAAACAAAATAAAACTATATCACAATCACATTGACACATTCACATATCATGAAATATTGACATAATCAACCACAACAACAACAAATTAAAAAAAAATCCCACAAATATCTAATGTAAATATTGACACATTGACAAAAAAATCTAACAAACTGACGTGTTCATATCCCTTCATCGGCTCCATTTTTTATCCTCGAATCCCTATTGCCTCTTCATTGCTCCCAAAATATTTTCTTTTTTTTCTCTCATCTGAGATGTTAACATCAATGAAAAATCTCATCACTGGTTTATGGAAACATGCCCTTGGTATATTTGAAATGGCACAAATGCAATCAAAGCGTTTCCTTTTATCAGACGGACAAAGCGTTTCCTTTTATTAGACGGACATATGCAAACAAAGGCTCGTATGAACAAATGCAATTAAAAGACAAATGCAATCAAAGGGTTTCCAAATTAATTAGACTGACAGATCCAGAGAGAGAGAGAGATATTACTTGAAGAGATCTTTGATGCGAACAAGAAAGGACGACGTGAACGTTTACTGGCAAGATTTTGTGAAACTGAGAAGAAGAAAAGTTTTTTTCAAACTTATTTGTGTTTTCGGGTAGTGGAGACGTGAGGACGAAAATTCAAACCCGATAACTGTGAAAACAAATGCAGTTACAAATCTTAACACACCTAATTAGGTGTGATTTTATGTGCCTCATTTAATTGGACAAATAAAAATCCTGTGATTTTAATTGTTCTACTTAAACAACATAATCAAACATGAATTTATGTTTGCCCCTGTGTAAATGAGAACTCACCCTCATTTACACAGTATCCAAACATGCCCTTAATTAACCCTCCTCATCCACATAAAACAAAAGCCATTTTTTACTCTCATTTTTCATTTACCCCTAAGTCTTCTTCTATCCATATCCTACAAACAACCATGGAAGCACGGATCCCACTCCTCGGCGTCCCCACCTAAGTGACCGTTTTGAAAAAAATAAAATTTTGAATCTTTTATTTTTATTTTTTATATCTCAATTGTTCCTAAAATAAATCCTCACCTCTAAAGGAATCCATAATTTTTACCTTTTGTTCCATTAACTATCCCACAATCAGGAATCTATAATATGTAATCTTCTCATCTCCTCTAAAAGATATAGAATTGTTATTAATTTATTTAAAATTTAAAATATTTGTATAAATATATAAAATAATCAAATCATTCAATATTTTCATAATATGAAACCACATCGACTTATTAGATTATATTTTGAAATCTTTTTTGTGAATTATTAATATGATATATGACATATCGTTTTAAAATATGATAATTACTTTTTATAATTATTTAGAGATATATTTTATATGAATGTCTTATATCATTTTATGCATATTTTTAATCTATACTATTGAAATAAAAAACATAATGATATAATTTTAGAAAATATTTATATAAGTCACATTAGGCCCTCTTTTATAAAAATAGTGGCTCCGCCAATGCACACACACATATACACGTATATGATCTGGAAGCTATGTTCGGAACACACATGCATATAGATATAGATATCACTCACTCCAACACACATGCAGAATCCCATTATTTCCTTTTATCATCTTTAGCTAATAAAATGTAACATCTCATGCTCATTAAATTAATATGTTTGAGAATAGCATATGCCATTATCCACAAATTATTCCATGAATTAATATATCTATGAGATTCTTAATTATGAAATAATAGTGAAATAAATATCTTTAATAATAAATGAGCATTTGAATGTCAATAAATAAAGCATATATATGGCATCCATTTTACGCGCAAATCACGAATTTGTAATTTCCATTGGTCAAAGAAAAAAAAAATTTGAGGGACAGAGACACGAATTAGAAGATGAGGGCATGTGGGCAAACAAGTGACTTAAGAGTAAAACTTATATAAAAACAATATATAAATATTCCAAATTTAAGATAAAAATATGTTAAAAGTTAGGTCATTCATATATAAGTTGATGCAATCTAATAGCAATTTTTATTAATATCCATAAAAATAAACAAGGGTAATTAAATGTCTTCTACTTCAAATGTTCTTGACTATTATTCGCTGCATTGAATTGATCCACGAATTTAAATTCGAATATGTAGTTAGTTAGAATTTGATCAAATAAATTTAATTTTTGAGAGATGGAGATTTGTTGAAATTCTAGTTTGTTAGAATCTCTGCTCTATAAATAGAATCTGTAATCACATAATTAATGAAGACTTTGATAATAAAATTTTAAATCATTTATGTTATTCTTATGAATAAACAGACTCGTCGAAGCTCATCGTCCTGGTATTCTTCGTAAATTAGTGGGTTGCTTTCTTTCCAAAATGTAATATTTTTATTTTTTAAAAGGTGGGAGAATAACTGATGGGGGTGGAAATAATCACCCCCTTCCCGATGACATGAACTCCTCGATCATATAATGTTCAAGGAGATGCGAACTTCTGAAGCTGACTATGTCAAGACAAAACAGAATTAACTAATATCGGAAAGCATAAATCTGATGAACTTATGGATACCAAAGGTGAGGAACCTTATAGGCCAGCCCAATTCTTAATGTTACATGTGATGAAATTAACATTGTTGGTGAAGACTGGGTCCAGGTCCTTATCCATGGATTATGGTGGTGATATTCTCAAACATATCTAAGATGAGGTAAGAATGCAATTTTAATGTACAAGTAGATGATACATTCTTGCACTGAATTGCTATATCAACAAATTATATGATTCCGTTGTATTTAATGGGGTCAGCATTACATTGGTTCCGTGTAGATCCATTCAAATCCCCCATGAGTCTAATTAATCTAGCTCAGCATGTCACAGTCACCTTGTCATGTTTACCATCCATTGATATATTTTTTTAAATTTTCATTAATTCTTAAACTATAATGCACTACATCTTAAAAACATGTAACATTGATTTTGATCACTGATTAATTTCGTGATACATTTGAAGATGAATACTTCCACTGCATCTACAACCACAATTCTAAACGCTATAGTCTAACTAATTAACTACCTTTCAATGATACAAATATACATGTAACTACTCTTCTCATTGAAATTCCCCTCCTAACACACGTATCCACGAATATGAAACTTTGGTTCTAATAAAAATGTTAATCAATCGAAGAGTGCAAGCAATAAAAAAACCTACGACACCAATCAAAACGTACAAGCAATCCTTTAAATTCCTCCTTATAAATCCAGCGAAGACAGAAGCGCATCACACACAGACTAATTAATATCATTTGTGTTTGCTCTCAAAATTTCTACAAAATAAATGTCTAGCACTACACGAACCATTGGAGACAAGACATTCAAAGGCCTTGGCAACCTCATCAAACTCCTCCCAAGTGGAACTGTTTTTGCCTTCCAATACCTTTCTCCTGTCCTCACCAACAATGGCAAATGCCACACCATCAACAAGTACTTATCCGGGGCCTTGCTTATCGCTTGCGGCTTCTCCTGCTGCTTCTCCTCCTTCACAGATAGCTACACCGACAGCGACGGCAAGACACATTATGGCATCGCGTCTTCGAAGGGGCTTTGGACCTTTGGAAGCACGGACTCCGGTTCGACCGATCTCTCCAAATACAAGTTAGGGATCGGAGACTTCGCGCACGCGTTGTTGGCGTTGTTAGTGTTCGTGGTGATCGCGCTCTTTGATGCGAATATCACGTCTTGTTACTACCCTTCTTTTGAGCAGACACAGAAGACATTGATTCAGGTATTGCCCGCCGTCGTGGGAGGGGTCTCCGGCGTGATCTTCATGCTTTTCCCCAACACGCGCCATGGGATAGGTTATCCGCCGATGACTTCAACCAGCTAAGACCAATTGCTGATCAGCGTCCTGAATGTGTGTGTGCTGAATGCTTTTTTCATGTTGTCTTTTGTCCTACCTTTTTTGTATTTTGTTCAAATTACGCTTCTTGAAAAGGGGCTTTACTCGTGCAATAGCTATTCTATCAATGTAATAAGCTAAGTGAACAGATATTCCTTGATCAACTTGTTAATTAAGTTGCATTTTATTGATTGTGAATTGATAATTGCAATTAATTAAATCTTACATTTACGGGGCAAAAAGTCACTGTTTCATGTTCAGTTTTCTGTTTGGATATTTTTTGCATGGAACAACGGGGTAAGTTCAAAAATAATTCAGTCAAAATTTTTATAATCTTTTTCAACGCCTTTACATATTTATATCATTAATTATCCAGCGAGGTGTGTATATGTGTGTGTATGAAGTGTATATGTATATACATTGTTAAATTTATTTTATATTTATTAAAAATGGATTCATTCAATTCAAATGTAACGATATACAATTTTTATCAAAACATATATCTCGTTATATATACGATATTTATTATTTAAAATAAAATAAGATATGATTATTATTTAAAATAAAATAAGATATGTGAGGCCTTTTACTATTGTACCTAATATTATCCCGTATAATAAATAATATGTTATCCTAAGATTTGTCGAGAACTTGAAATTTTGTGCAATATTCATTCATGCCCCTAGACCATATTGGAACCATATTGCTTCAGAAGGTTGCAATAGACCTCTGTTGTTCGTGTTATGGGGGTTTCATTGGCCCTTTATCAATCATGATGGGAGGGATAGGCCTACCACCCATTTATTTTTTCAACTATTATATTAGTAAACTCACTATCATAATATTTTGCGTTTCCCAATCCTACCACCTTTTATATGGCCGCTGTTAGCAGTTCTAAGGGTACGTTTGGATTAGTGATTGAAATCCTAAGATTATAAAAAGTCATTCAAAAATGTCCACAGTTTAAAAAGCATAGTTTAAAAAGCATTTGAAACGCAGTAAAAATATATACTATCACCCCATAAAAATAAATTGAAATGCAGAAGCTGAAAAGATGTTTGGCTCCGCGTCTGCATTTATGCGGCTTTTCCACCGCAGAATCCATGCAACCGCGGAGCCAAACGGAACCTAAATATAATTTTATATATCTTTCTAATCATCCAATGATGTATATATATATCGTTAAAATTTATATATATATTTATTAAAAACGAGTACATATAATTCGAAATAGAGTAACATACATTTTTCATTAAAGCGTATGTCATTAGATAATATTTACTACTTAAAAAATTAAAAGTTTAAAACATGTAAGGACGTTTTTGAGACTGTACCAAACATTATCATTTCCTTCTTTTCTCTTATCGCTCCTCTCATAACTTGGGGTGTGTTTGTGTACAGATTGAAAGGAAAAATGATGGAAATTAAAATATGTAATTTGCATTGTCTCCTTGATATAGCACGATTATAGACCGTTCGATACATTGAGGATTACCAAATGGGTGATGATTATTGATTTAAAATTTTAATAATTTTTTATTTTATTAGGATTTCTTTTGTATTTTTAGAATTTGAATTTGAATTTAGATTTGAATTTTTGAATTTGATTTCAAATTTAGATTTAGTTAGATTTATTTGTGATTTAAGAAATTTGTGAAGTTATTAAGGATTCTCTGCTCTACTTTTAATCATATAATTAATTAAGATTTTGATTAATATAATTTATTCATATTTTCATTTTGTTTTTGTTATTCGTGGTGAATATCAGTTATGTAGAGTTTCATAATTTAATATTTCTTTAAGAAATTAATAGATTGTTGAAGCTCACCATCATTTATCAAATTTGTATAAGAGCGTAGTCCTATGTTACATCAGTTGGTAGAAGAGTCAAAATTGCGACAACCACCGCAAGCCGCCGTTGCCGTTAAGCGTTGCCACTGTCGAGAGCCATTACCTCCAAACCCCGCCTGCCGCCACCGAATAGTTATCATAGATGCTGCCGTGAAGCACAGCTACCGCTTCTGTCGAGAATTTCCGCACACCACCGTCGTCGTGGTTACCGAGCTGCTGCCACTGTTGAACCACGTCCTTTTTATGTATCTCTTCCATTCAGATTACACCCCATTCAAAAAAGAAAAAATAAATAAATTCCCTCTCAGAATCTATCATCCCAACCACCATACGAGATTCACAACCGACCCATCTACGTCACATCTATTTTTCATATAAATTTTTTTTTCCATCTAACCCCTGGTACCCAAGTTTGTCTTCCAAAACATTCAATTCCACATTTTTTTTTATTCCAGTCCAATATAGATTTTTAAAAAAATCCCATGTCTACTGAACGCAAAAGGCAATTTGTTGAATGACCTTAAAGCCATAGAATCAGCCATAAAATCAAAATATGGTCGTCATCAAATGCTTGGACTACATCACCAACTTCTTCAACCAAACACGAGGACATTTTTCTCAACTCTAGTGCGATCATGGACCATTCGATCCATATTGAAGACTACGAATGATGATTATTGATTTATAATTTTAATAAATTTTTAGTTTGTTAGGATTTCTTTTTTATTTTTAGAATTTGAATTTAAATTTGAATTTTTTAATTTGATTTCAAATTTGGATTTAGTTAGGATTTAGTCATGATTTGAGAGATCTAGAGATTTGCGGAGGTTAGACCTCTAATCACATAATTAATTCAAATTTAGCTAATATAATATTATTTTCTCTATTGTATATGCTATGAAGACAACTACTCTGGCATTTCTTAAAAAAATGAAGAGATTATTGAAGTTTATTGTCATAACATTCTTTTTAAGAATCAACTTCATAGTTGGAGTATGCGGATGCGATCAGATCCGAAAAAAGCGTCGCCATAGGCTGTATCACTCCTTGATACTTGTGCTTTCCATTTGACTGACACAAGGTCAATCAAGTGGGGAATTCGATCGGAAGCAAGTTAAACAGGTGATTTTGTGGGATAATTCTGAATATCAAGTTCGACAGAGAGTCATTCATCACGTCTTAGATCAACCAGAACGGCTAGTTTCGATTGGAAGGTCAGTCGGTCCTCTATTTTTTTAATTGCATGGGGGGAGTTTGGCTACCCGATCGACATGTCATTGTTCGAATTGGAATGGGTTTTAATTGTCCAAGGGATCCCGAACCCGCAGATGATTCCTCCAGATAAAGTTTCACCTACACATCTCTCATGTAGGGGAGTGATACTTGTTATATATTATGAAGTCTGATGATGTACTCAGAGGATTGTTGGCGCTACGCATAGTCGGATGGGAGTCGAGCTCTCCGCAAAGCTCTCAGGGTCGAGCCCGCGGGGATCCGAAAATCGTAACAATACTACCTACAATTAATTATCTAGTGAAATGACAATGGCTGCGAGGAATTTTTGAGCAGGGCGGTTGGGAGTGGCCGAACAATGTCTAGCCCCAACTGAACTAAGAACCACAGTCTAGATAGCAGTTCAGATTCGTATGAGGGGTGAATTTCTTAAACTTTAATTTTCACATGTGAGCACGTGTTGGTGGTGAACGTTCTTATACTACTGACATCAGAAATACCCTTTTTGTCAAATATTCTTGAAGGTGTAACCCAGATCTCGATGGGCCTACCAATCCACTGAAGCTCCATACATTGATCAGAAATCACAGAAATTACATCTTTTTCTACCATTTCGAGATGAACCCTAGCCACCCACTTTTTAAAGAAAATTCCAAACATAAAATTCTTTTCAACAGAAAGTAAAGCACAATATTGAAACAGAGATAAAACCAGTCTCTCTATGTTATAAGTTTCTATAAAGGCCCTCTCAACATGGAGGCAAAGAAATTGAGCGTCTAAAATGGAGGCAATAAACCCTGATCTCGAAGACCAAAGCTCGCCTGAAAAGGCCAACAATCAAGCGTCATCGTCCGTCCGGACGGTGCCGTTCACGGACCGGACGCTCTCCAGCGCCGCCAACCTCGTTCAGCTCCTGCCGAGCGGGACAGTCCTCGCTTTCCAAGCCCTCTCTCCATCCTTCTCAAACCACGGCACATGCTACACGTCCAACAAGTACCTCTCTCTATCACTACTCATCGTTTGTTCCCTCTCATGCATCTTCTTCTCCTTCACCGACAGCTTCTTAGGCGGTGATGGCAAGCACTACTATGGTGTCTCGACCGTCCGCGGTCTCTACGTGTTCAACGATGACTGTGTTACGGGTGAGGAGAGGAGGCGGAGATTCGGTGATTTGAGGAAATATAGGATACGATTGTTGGATTTTGTTCATGCGTTTCTGTCTGTGGTGCTGTTTTGGACGGTCTCGTGGGGAGACGCCGATATACAGACGTGCTTCTTCCCTGACGGAGGGCACAACGAGATGGAGGTTCTCGTGAATCTACCGTTGGGAGTTGGGGTTCTGTCGAGCTTGGTTTTCATGGTGTTTCCGACGTCTCGGAAAGGCATGGGGTATTCTGATGCGTCGCCCAGGTAGACCAGTTGAAGGCCTTTTTTTCCTTTTTTTTTTGTATGGCCTGTGTACTGTAACAAGCACATATTACACAAGTTGTTGTTTAGAGTAATATAGATGATCAATACTGGCCAATTTTTTATGGGAAAATGTTGCCCTCTGTCCTTTTTAACACATGTTTTTTATTTTTATTAATAGTAAACATATGTGTTTTAATTAAAATGTATATCACACAATTTTAAGTTCAATGAACCAATTTAACAAGGTATATATCTCGTCTAATAAGGTATATAATCTGGATAACTAAAGAGATATATGAAACTGTATTATCTTAGCTGTAACTATAAAAATAACTTTATGAAACAACACTTTTTTATGATTTTATTATTTTCTTAGGAAGTTACTATGAGGTTTTGTTGGTGATTAACACAAGACATTGAAGTTGAAGTGATTTATTTACAAGTTGATTTGATTAGGTAGCAAATTTGGAAAACGAGAGCTAATTAAAGAAGAAGCATGAGCTATATATTCGTGTTTAGGTTGCATTAGATGTGACAAGCAGACACCTTTTCCTCATTCTGATTATGGATGCCAGTATCGCGGTTGTCGTTGTCTTATCTTTTTGTCCCTAACCATCCTTTTGAGGAAGCCTGGCGGATAGGCCTACTTTATATGTAACAGAAACGGTTGAAACGGTGTATATCTTTAGCTTCTCCATAGCCTGTCTTTATGTTTAGGATGGTTGGAGTATTGTTTGATACCCGACTAGATGAAAATGATGTGAAAAAATTGATCAATCTAAAAACTGAATCAATAGAAAGAGATCCAAATCAATAGAAAGAGATCCACTGATGAAGATTTATGTTTTTTTTATCCCGCTTGGTCGATGAAGATCTATGTTGTGACGCTTGAGACATTTTTTATATATATTACAATGACATTTTTCATTTATAACCCCATGATCTTTAGCCAACTACATACACTATCGATAAGTCTCACAAAGGCGGTGTGCTCCTATCTAAATAGTTCTAGCATGTGCGTTGGCTCTCTGGCTCACTAGGAAAGAAGTGGTGTTCAAGGTATTAGAAATAATTCTCATAAATCATAAAAAAATGTTGTATCTCAATTAGTGATTAATTTAAAGAACTCATATATAATATAATTGATAATATAAAAATAATAAGATAGAAAGAAAAAAGGTCGGAATCACCTGATCGAGAGTGATGCAGCATGATTATGGACCGTTCGATCGACATTGAAAACCATCAAATGGACCAGTATAGATGATTTATAATTTTTAATATTGTTGTTTTATTTGTTAGGTTTATCATATTTTTCTGGATAATTATGATAGTTAATATTTAGATATCATCAAGATATTAATTTTTATTTTATTAGTTAGGATTTGAATTTGAATTTAAATTTGGATTTAGTTAGGATTTAATCAAAATTTATTTGTGATTTTGCAGATTTAGAGAATTTGTTGATATCCTAATTTGTTAAGGATTGTCTGCTGTAGCTTGTAATCACATAATTAATTTTTTTATCAATACAATTTTTTTATTTCTTCGTTTTATTCTTCGTGGTGAATATCAATTACGTAGATTTCCATCATCTGATATTTCTTTGAAAAATCAAAAACAGATTATTGAAACCCACTATCCTAGCATTCTTTTGAAGAATCAACATGATTGTTAGAGTTTGCAGATCTTACATCTTTGATCAGATCCGCAGAAGAGCATATTTATACACTGCATCAGTTGGTATCAGAGTCTCATCGATTCAACAACTTAATTTATGATCCATCCTATTTATCAATATAAAAAAAATCTCATCCAATCCATACAACCCCAAACCCAAAAAAAAAAAATGCTATCTCATCTCATCCCTTCCATAAAACACTTTTTCAAATTAGAAAAATAGTTTTTTAGTTTTAAGTCTATGTAAACATGACTATTTAGGAATTGATCCCTTCCTTCTTTGTATTTCTTTTTAAGTCCCCATGCTGCCTATTTACCTTTTAGTCCCTTCGTTAAACGTCTATCCATACACCATTATTTTCTGAAATGTGATTTTATTTTTAAGTAGCTCTAAACTATGTTATTTAGAGTTCAGTCCCTCCCTTTTTCATATTTCATTTTAAGTTTTCAACTTCAAACGGTTTTTTCTTATGATCCCCTAGATAAAATGTTTATACGAATTTGTAAGTATTGTGATATTTGAAACTTGTATACAAAATGTTTGGATAAATATCTAAACCAAAACTGTATTTGTATTGTAAGGTGTTCAATGACAATTTTAATATTAGTTAACACTACATATGCTACTTAAACATCACATAAATATATCACATAAACTGTATAG